>VZTL01008914.1:0-10832 GCA_013400535.1 Scopus umbretta
ATTTGTGTGTGTGCAGGGAGGGGAGCAAGTTTAATTTAGTATGCAAAACATTTAAAGGGAAAAGAGCCGTAGCAATTCTGTTGTGCGCAATGCATGTAAGCTTTGCTGGTTTAATTAACCTTTCAACAGGAAGACCATCCAGCTTTCTATTCCGTAGCTTATCGCCTTATTAATACAAGTCACTTCTTTTATGCAGTATCTGTCCTCTCCACACCTTTAAAAGCGAACCGCGCAGCCCAGCGCTGCAAGGGACTGGCACAGAGCTCCAGCAAAGCTGTCCACGGTCACGCTAAGATAGGAGGAGAAATTACCGGCTCTACCTGCCCGCCCGGGACACGGCGCGGGACAGCAAGCTCAGCTGAGCAAGAGCTGCATCCTCTAGCCCGTGCCCAGCACCGAGTGTGCTGTTTTCAGAGAAAACCTGCCCGCGAGGAAATTGCAGCCGTTGCACTGGTTATTCATCTGCATCTAATTATTCAAAGGCATAACGGGTCAGCTCTGAAAGTGTTCAGGGATCCCAGGCTGAGCAGGAAAAGGGGTTCTGGGTGCCTGGGTGCACCCCAACGCCGGAACGGGCTGCGGGAGGGCTGGGTCGGACCCAGCGCCGGGGGGCTCAGGTGAAGGGGCAGGGGAGCGGGCAAACTGCTGACAAGCTTGTGGAAAGTGTCTCAAACCCAGAATGCTTCTCCAGACTGTTTTGGGTTTGATCAAGTGGCATTCCCTGACAAAACCCCCACCTTTTTTCTCTGAAGACCCCGAGCCCACGGCACTTGGGACCCCTGAGCTCTGTCAGTGGCGAAGGCGGTTTTGACTTGGAGCCCATCACTGTGGTATTTGAGAGCTGGTGTTTATGGCTGGGCATCAATCCCCATATTTTGAAAGCAGGAGAATGATACTTGGCACCATTGTGGGAGTATGCAGAGGATTAATGTTCACAGGATGTTTCAGAAATGCTGTAGCCTCCGCGTTATAAATAGGAACGAAACGTATTAATGATGAAGTCTGTTCCGAACGGGGCACACACTCTTTTCGGGACACAGTGGGTTAATGCGGTGGTTTTTCTGCCCTACTTTTTTTTTTTTTTTTTTAAGATGTGGCAGGATGCTACTGAAAATGTATAACTTGGTTCACTGGAAATAATCCTGTAAGTTGCAGTGAATAAATGCAGAGCAGGGAGTATAAAATATATGTGCTTTTTAATATTTATTCATATATTAAAAAGTCAATACGGTGGCTGAGATGAATGCTAAAAACTTTAATTAAAAACAAAACAACAATGTTCTCTTTCAGTTGCCTTAGCAGCAGAGAAAATGTAGGTAAACATCCTTCTTTCTGAAAAATGATCTTGTTCCTAGCAAATCCTATAACCTCCCTCTCCCAATATACATGTATCATTCTGCTGAAGTGAACCATAAAATGACACTGGTGCAAAATCCTCCGAAGTCAATACAAGTCTTTATACTGATCTTGCCGGGCTCCAGATCAGTAGGTGGAAAATTATCTCATTTCATTAATTAGTTGGAAGGAAATTAATCATCTCCTTCTGATGCACGAAATTTTTAATACTGATTTCTCCTCTCCTGGGAAGTATATGCCGGAGTTTTGGGAGAGCCATGGCTGCGTGCTCCCATATAGGCAATGCACAGCAGGAGCTTCCACCGGCTCAGCCTGCCTCCCACCTCAGCCTTTGCCATCTCCTCCCGCAGGGACGGGGGCCTGAGGGCCGTCCTTTGCCTGCAAAGGCGAGAATTTTAAACCTCGCTGTGTTGCAATGAGCCAACTGAATCAGGGTACACTTAATCCTTCTTACAAAAAACACATTTCATCAAATTATAACTCTATTAATATTAATAACATATTTCAACATGAAGAGTACCACCAAGCATCATCTGCTCCTTTGATTTCCATTTCTGGGTGGCCTCTCCCAGCCCGACGCTGCCGGTCCCGGTGTCCCGCCGCCGCGTGGGGCTCAGGTGCCGGAGCGAGGGGGACGCGGGGCAGCGGCTGCGCCGGGGACGGGGACAGCTGGATGCTGCTCACTGCGGACACGGATACCAGGACAGCGGGTGCCTCCGGCTGCGCATCTCCCACCTGTCCTCACCATCCGTGCTCCGGTACGCGGCGGGGAGCCGCCTCGGCGCACGTGCTGGATGCCGTTAAAATGAAGCTAAAGCAGAGGGTGGGCTCCAGGAAGGTGACTGGTGCTCTCCCAGAGCCGACGGGCGAGGAGTCCCTGGGGACGTGCCGAGAAGATCCCCTGTCTGCAGGATGGCCGCTGCGTGCTGGGAACTGGGTAGCAGCGCCAAATACCTACAGCTATTCAAATTACTAGCTCCACTAAAACTATTACCAACCTCTCCAGCGTCTTTGGGCCTGGGCATGGGTAAGGCGACCCACCTCCAAGGGTGCAGAGCATAACTCACATCTGAATTTTAAAGATGCTTTATTAGCCGTTGAGAAGACCTGCGCTCCTGGGCCCTTAAGCTGAGTGTCGGAATGAGAAGCCATTACTGAAGAGTTTTCTGAAAACCAACTCAACCTTGACTGTTCATAAATACGGCCTGACATCTCCCCCTCTGCCTTTACATAGCGGGCACGCTTTTAAATAGTCCAACCTTATATAAAGGCTCACTGTTATGAAAAATAATTTACGTTGGTGCCTTTCCCAAATACATTAATTACAACCTCAATAACAGCATACGGTATTTGCATTTCCACTTACAACGATGTGTTTCTAAGAGAGAATGCTAGAATAGCTGGAGTACGTTATTCCATCCATAGACCTTGGTATTTCCCAGCTCCACTGTGCCTTCCTTACGGAAAAATCATAGAGTTCCAAGTTTTCCTTTCCAAGAGGAGACAATACAAATAAAATAGCTAATATAATACTAATTTCACCCAGGATGTTGGCAAGCAGAATAATTAGGCTTCGGGTTGCGTTAAATATTAGCAGGTAAAATACCTATTTGCTCATTTTACCATCAAGTCACAAAGAAAAGAGCACTTACTTTACTTTCTTCTTTTTCTTGTCAGATCTTTCATTACAGATGCACATTTGCTAAGATAAGTATCCAGATTTTGTATCTATATTATAATTAAGACTGGGAAAATGTAAAGGCTACAGGTGCCATTTAGCATCCCTAGTCAAATTACTCGTATTTTCAGACAGTTATTCAGAAGGGGCATTTCCAGGAGTATCCAAGTCACTGCATTTTCTTGCCTCCCGTGTAATGACATTTAAAAGACGGCCTTCTGCTGTCTACAGGCAACAGACACCTAGTTAGCTAGAGCAAAAAAACACCTTATAGCTCAGTTTGTGTCCTGTTCTTCACGAAACAAGAGAAAACAGGGGTGGTGGCGTTGCGATCACAAGAAACAATTCCCAAATACAGATCTGCAAGGGCACGTTCTCCTTATGTCTGGATCCCAGGTCATGCCAGCATTAGCATTTCTTCTCTGTTATCTGCACATCAACACCGACTCGGGCAGCAGCCGTGCGGGGGGGGTGGTGGCAGCCCTCGAGGATGCGCGCAGGCTCTCCTGGTAGCGCTCTTTACACCGGTGGCTACAATCCAGATTTTGTTTTGGGATGGGAATAAAAAGAACGCAATTGTTATCGCAAACCATGATCTCATCTAGTCAGAGACCAAATATTTTCTTGCTAAATAGAAAGTCTGTTTTGGTGTTTTACTCGCTGAGTAAACCTGACAACTCTTAGGAGAAGCCAAAGGAAGGGACCATTGACGCAGGCGTTTCTAAACAACACCTTTACTCCTACTCCTGAGCCCACACGCGTTTACAGGAGACAACTGTGGAGTGAGATGCCAGACAAAGAAGTGCATTTTTAATTTACATTGGACTGGATGTGGCGTGAAAATTCACCTGAAGTACCCAAAGTGCCTATTCCAGAAGCCTGGTTGATCTGCGTTCACGTAGTCACCGTGTGTGTGCAACACGTACGCGGGGAGAAAGGCGCCGCAGAGAGAGCATCAGAGCTGAGGCCCACCTGCGCACGACCCGCGGGCACGCACGTCTTCGGCCACTGACTATACGGGGGACCGTGACTCCGTCCCTGTGCTGGGCATCCCGGTGCATTGGATGGACGCTCTCCCGTAAATGTATTTAAAACTTGCACATAGGATGCGACCACCTGGCTGGTATCTTCCTGATCTACGGGCATAAACCATCCCAACAACAGGCATGAACCGCAGCGGAGTCGCTTGGCCCTTGTTTTCGGGAGGGTGATAAGCACAAGGGCAGCTGCCTGCATTCAAAATCAACGGGGAATAACAAGCAGCTTCTTTCCCCGGTTGGTTCTTTCCTTTAGAAATTATGAGCTGGTGAAATGGTGTTAAAATGAGTTTTTGGGCAAAGTAGCTTTGCTAACGTTGCTTAGTGGACTGTCTGAGGAATTGATTGTGCAGGCAAAACTTATAATGGTTCTTTTTTAAGAGAAATTAAAACATTCACAACTCAACTCTTTGCTAAAGGGTCATTATAATGAAGCTGTTTGTGGTAGCAAATGACTGCTGTTTACTGTCCCTCACAGTCAAGTAGACAATGTTTTTCAGCATATATTAAGGTCTTTCATGCAGCTCAATTACCACAAATGGGTGATGATAAGAAATACAGAATATCAAAGGAAAAATAGATAGAATAACAGGCCCCTCAATTTATGTAAATAACAGATTGAGGAGTGTGGAAAAGATGATTTTTTTTTCATTTGAATATACTGAATAGTTATATTTGTGGAATTATAGCATCTCTTGGGGCTTTTCTAACATTGTGGTTTGTATGTGCTACACTCATGCATAACTAGCTGTCTGCATGCCAGGAACATTTTTCTCCCCCTTTATAAATGACACAATTTTGATTTCACACCACAGTTATATCAATATTGCAGTCTCCCGAGATCCTCTTAATGTGACGACAATTGCGATATTAGTTCAAGCTGCTAATCCCAGGGCTCCTATATTTTAGCATCTCCCCAATCTCATCAGAATTATATTCTTTCAAGAATATATTGTTGTATTTATCTCCACATATATCCCATAAATAATGCTGATGAGCATTGGAGCAATAGTAGAAGAAGTTTTCAGGGAGGTGCGAAGAACTGTATGAGATACATGTAGGCATCCCATGTTTAATCAAGGCAGGCTATTTCAAAGGAAACCAGTGCTCTGTTTCTTCATGTAGACTTCCTTTCTTTTACTTTTTGTTGTTTCAATTGAGATTAAAAGTAGATTCTGATTATAAATACATGTTTTGCCTACAAGAGGATTTTTTCCCCAGCATAAGTATACGTAAATGCTCCACCTCAGGAGCAGCTGCTAATTCCTCTCTATGAGCAATGCAAGTTAACTGCCCTGAGGAAGGGAAGCACAGCTGTTAAGGCAGAAGTGAAGGTAATCAAGGAGTAATCACAGGCCTGGAAAGGTCAGCTGATATAAATTAAGCATTAGGCTTGGGAAGAAAAGGGTTATAGGTGTGGTGTGGCTCAGAGGGTGGTGGTGCTCCTTTGCAGAGGGTGAGGGAGGAGATGGAAGAAAAGGGCTCTGGAAAGGAAGAGTCCAAATATAGGAACAACTTGTGGGCAAGGACTTGAAGAACTGGAGGAAATGACTATTTGGGAAAGCAAGGTAAAATATTTATCTACTTAACAGTAGAAAGCTTGGGTCCTAGCACCACCCCTCATGTAAACTTATTTAGATTTTCTGTAAGACAATTTAACAAGGGCATCCCTAGTTCTGAAGGATGCAAGCAGGCATTTTACAGGGTGAGCAACAAGGCTGCTATGTTTGGTTTGTTCTAGGCTAGTGGGGGAAAATCATCTTCCAAAGCCTCACAGCTCTGCAAGCAAAACCAGCGCTTGATCAAATGAGCAGAAGTGGTGAGGGAGCACTGGTGGCTGTGTGGACAGGACCCCTCTGCCCCTCTCCTGTCTCTTGCTGCCAAAGCCAGTATAAAATGCTGGTTGAATGACTGCAGAAATGAGAGCGACAACATCACTTGAGGCTGCACGAAGTCTCTCTTTTTGCTGAGAGTCTTGTTTAAATGTCTTTTTCTTCTGATAAACCTGGGACTGCTTAGTCACAGCGTCTCTTGGTTGCACGCTTCTGAGAGTGTTGAAAACAAACTTGGATTTTCATTGCCAAATGCATGAAAACTATTTCCTGGGAGAATACGCCAAAATGCTGTGCTGATAGCTGCACCTCTCCAGATGGAAAGCCAAAGGCTTGGAATAGTACCCAGCTGGCAGGTAAGAAGCATAAAGAAGAAAAAAAGTGTATTTGTGCATGAGATAATAGCTCTTGGATAATTTCTGTGTAAGTGCCAGGGTTTCTGCCCCAGCCATTGCTTAGGGCAAGTATAACACACAGCAGAGCTGTGTTCTTGTGGGCTGGTGGTCCATGTGCCTTGGAAGGGGCTGCAGGTATCTGTATGTCCTGAGTGAGTCCCAGCATGGAGGAAGGCGAACAAAAGAATTCGGAGCTTATTTTGCCTCTAAGGGCCTCGCAGAGACGAAATGCGTGGTGTTTATTGCAGCCTCCAAGTAGGCAGCTCAAGTAGGAAATACTCATGTAGCTCCACAGGTGGAAATGTTTTTGATACCTCACTATGAATACTTGGGCAAAGCAAAAACCATCCTGGTGTTATAAAACATGGGAGTTATTTTAATGGTGTGTTTGTTGTGGGTTGTTTTGTTTTTCTTAAAAAAAGGTTTTGATTAATGCTTTGTATGTATTCACGTCTGCTCAAGGTGAATTTGTGTTTGGTGAAGCTGAGCCATGAATAGAGGTTGAGTTCAAAGTTTTCAAGACGGAAGAAGTGTTTGTGCATTTCTTTCTCATGCCAATGACTGTGATTTATGATTAACCAGATAAAGTGGTGTTGCCTTAAGCTCTCTGAATAACCTCACTCTTACTGTGGAGTCGTCTTCAGTTCCGGTATTTAATTAGCCTAATTTTTTTTCCCTTCAGGCTGAGTATAGAGACTTAGATCTGGGTATAACTTTAGCAATATTATACATAACTCCAGGAATAACACTGCTGAAACCATTAAAAGACTGTGCTGTGCCACAATTCTTTTGTACTTCTGGGAATTTCACATCAACCTCATGAATTCCTCAATAATTGAGGAAGAGTAGATATCACAGCATGTTGGAAAATTAGACCCAACACATACTACTGTCAGTTCATGCTATCTTCATTTTCTGGCTTAAAATAACTTACTCCTTATTGAGCACAAATAAGGCAATGTCTCTGTAGGACACGGCCAGAGGTGGGTGCCTGGGAAGAGCAGAGTGGATGGGAGCTGGCACTTCCCTCCTGTGCTGCTTGCTGACTTGCAGCTTTGGGTCCTCCTAAACCAGGGTGGTGGGTCTAGGCTTAGTAACTGTAGGTGGACTTTTTTTTCTTCAAAAAACTTCTGAAAGAGCCTTTGAGCAAATGTGAGCTTGCACTACCATCTGTGGCAGCCTTCCACAGCCTGTGTTGTGTGCATCCTCCTGTTCCTGTGGGAACTGCCATGTGATGACTTCATTTGATGCTTCTGGTTCCCAGGCTGTGAGACGCAGTGATGAACTTGTTCCCTATTAGTTTTCTCTTTCACACTTATAATTGTACAGGTTTCTGTCATATTCCCTGTCCCCCACCCAGCAATCTCTCTTGCCTGAAGTCATATTCTGTCTAGTTGTTTCTCATACAGAAGATATTTCATACCTTTGCTCATCTCTTTCTTCTCTTCTTCAGTGATCAAGTAAAGTATTAAGCTGCTCTCATGGACAGAAAACACCATGGAGGGGTTGGTTATGTCTTCCACCCTCCCCAGAGCAGGAGAGCTTCCTTCAGGTGTCCACTCTTAGCGGTGGGTAATAGTCTTGCAGAGTTGCAAACTGCTTTATTTAAAATATTCATATATTTAAAGATGATAGATTTTTATCCCCCATACTACTGCCTAGGTTCTGTCAGTAAGTAAAAATCTAAAACACTTGGAAGAGCTTGTTAGTCACTAAATATTAGCCATGCCTGGGGCAAGGGGAGCTTCCCAGGGCTCCTCTGCTTGGACGTGCTGACCCTGGCAGGTCTGGGTGCCCTCTCCTGTGGAGAAACTGCGCTAAATCTGCATCTTTCCGCTGACAAAGAGGATCTGGTTGCATACATCGTTCTGAGCCTGAGCGTGTGAAGGAATTCCCTTTCCTTGCCTTTGCACTGAAAAGAAACTGCAGCCTCCTGCTCAGCTGAGAACTGGAGTCGTCAACACAGGACTTGATCTCCTTATTTTAGAGAAAGGATTTGTGGCTGCCACTGGAATGGTGATACAGGAAAAGCCTTTTGTGCGTAGGAAAACCTGAAGAAATACTTGCAAAGCTCTTTAGAAATTTCTCATGTGGCCCAGAGCTTGCTTTGTCGAAGAATTTAAACATGTAATCTTGACATGTAAATATTTCCAGAAATATTTCCTGAATAAATAAAATTCCTTCCAAAATGACCTCACCCTTTGGCAGACGTGAGCATGTATACTGTACATCTTCCAGAAAGATTCATCTGCGCTGTGCTCAGGGCTGTGTGCTGGGGAGCCCCTGGAGATCCTGCGAGCTTTGCAGGCAGGCCGACTCTGGCAAGATCGGGCACGGGGGAGTCTGGACTATGTCACGAACGCCAGGTTCACTACGCTTGGCTGTAAACTCTCTTTTTCCTACCTTAAACCCGCTCTCCTTGCAGGTCTGCGCCGCCTCTAATCCAGACCATGTATAGTCAAATGTGAGGAAGCAGGAACTGAGCATCGCTGATTTTTGTGGAGCATCACGCAGTTAGGTTTTATAACATGTATTCCAGATAATAAGGCTGGAAGCAGAGTTGATTCCAGTTTCTGGAGCAGGTTGTTATCGGGGTGCTATGTGGAGTTATTCCCACTGATCTGGCCTTCTCTGTGTTAATTTTTGGAGTTTGCCTTCCGGGCAAGCACCTGTCTCTGCCAGCTCCCAGGAGAGCACCTTGTATGTTAGCGTACACTTAAGGGGATGGGCAAAGGGGAAGTCTTTCCCCCTCCAAATTTGAGGCAGATCATCACTCGCAGGAGACTTCTCCCCACACAGTAGGCAATAAATAAATGTTACTCATAACCTTCTTTTGCTGCTTAAAGATGTATTTCCCAGTTCTGTATCTGAGAGCTTTTACCTTGAATCTTCCTTCTGGCCCGTTCACTTCTTCCCCCTGTTTTAATTTTTCTTTCTTGCCGCACCAGCTCTGGGGTGTTAACAGTGTGGCTTTACTGGGTCACCTTGCTTACCGGTAACTGTATCTGGTATCTGTGACCAGTTTTTAGGTTGAAATGTTGAAAGCTGTGCTGAGCAAAGCACAAACTACTTCTGTTGATTAAATGTTTTTTTTTCCACTTATNAAAAAAAAGATGAAAAATGTGACTCATGGATGTGCACACACACCCTAAATGACATTGCATCACAGGTCTGTGCCACATCTCCACAGCACGGGAATCCTGAGTTCTGCTGGACATGAGCAGGAATGTCTGTCCTCTGGGGCTGAGTTGATTCCCCGGCCCTCCATCCTTTGGAAACGTGAAGAAGAAGAAATAGCTGTAAAGATCGACAGGCTGACCTTGAAGCCTGGTGTGAAGTCAAAGAACCAATGCTGAAGAGGGTCTTGGGCCCTGAGCTGCCCGATGCCAGGCAGGGGCTGTAAACTGGGAAAGAAGGGGGGCTGTGTCAGAAACCCAGCTCTGCGCTTCTTCACAGGACCTCTAGACACACGTGTGTCTCATTATCTGTGTAGGGGGAGCTCTGTTTTGATTTTCTTTTTCTTGAAAGCTTGGTGTATTCCAACTGAAAATCACTTCGCTGTAAAATCCTCAGGCAGGACTTCACGCTCGCACCCAACTTGTAGTACTGAGGGGCCAAGGGGCAATGCTGGAAGGAAACCTCTTTGTCGGTGACTGCGTTTGCTTGTAAGTCAGCATAGCGCTTCATCGGCAGGAATACTCGGGTGTTTGAAATGCTGTGCCATACTCTCTTAATTATTTGGCAGAGCAGCTTGTGCTCTGCAAACCAGAGTAGTTACCTAATTGCCAGGAGGAATTGGCTCGCTCCCCGGAGCGAAAGGTGGAGGGCTTTCCCAAGCAACAAGGAAGAGCGTCCTGGGTTCCCATCCACCCGGTTGCCTGGTGGCCTCATTCAATGCCCCTTGTACAAGGGTTAGGACCTGGAGGGAAAGTCCCACCAGCCACAGGCGGGTGACTTCGGGTTAGTGAGCTGGAAGGCAGGCAGCCGTCGAGAGTCCGTGCGTCTGCAACGTGGCTTGAGCCCTGCGCCCCTAGGAAAGAGAAACCGAGGCTCAGCCAAGGGGGAGAAGACAATCCCTACGGAGAAAGAGGTGATGCCATTCCCTGCAGGTCAGATCTGCTGAGAAAAGCTGCCTTTTGTTCTTCCAGAAGGGAGAGGAGAAGTGAAGTTATTGTATTTTTAAAACTGACCTGCGTGTTTTAATACTAAAATCCAACCTTATGGAGATCTAAGACTGACGCTAAGGAGGCCCCCAGTGCCCTGAACAGGTTGGTAGAGGTGGCCAGTGAAGCTGCCCGGTGCCTGGTCCTACAAACCCGGGCTGCCTGCGTGCGCTCACAGGGAGAAGATCGATGTGGAAGCTACCCCAAAAATGGCTTTGTGCTCCCCGGGCTTGTCCCAGGGCTGAGCCATGCTTTCTGTTCTCACCCTGGCACCTGGGATGGATTCCCTTGCCTCTTCTCTTCTTAAACCTGGTAGGATCAGCCACAAGTGCAATGATGCTTGGTAATCTTTTCATACATATATATGTGTG
>VZTL01008921.1:509-17406 GCA_013400535.1 Scopus umbretta
TCCATGGCATAGTTCAAGGGGATTCTAACATACTACTCAGTAAAATGCATTGGCTATCTCAGCTTTACCTTCACTGGAAAACTGTAAACACCATATTGAAAATGTTACATTCAATTCAACACAATCTGAAATGATTGACAGTATCTGCTTCAGAGAGGCGCAGGACTAAGCTAGCATGAACACTACATTACCTTGTGCTCAACGAAACTGCACCATATCATGGGGAAAGTCATTTGAAGGAGCCCATACTGTGTAGTGACTTTGATTGCACTGTAGCTGCCTTCATAATGTACTTCCTGTAGGTAAGGAACACAACATTTTCAGTCTTGGGGTTTCATCAGATTTCTTGAGCAGCCTGTCTCCTCCCAACCCAAATATAAAAAGTCCCTCTGACAGCAAAGTGGGGAAAATCTGGAGAAAGCATATTAGGTTTTGTGCATTTGAGATGGTGAAAGACTAGTTGGTTATTTATAATTTATAGTACTTTCGAAAGGGAAAGAGAGAGAAACCTAACTTTTAATTAGGAACTTTCCAAAGAGAGAAATAGTCATCTGTTTGCTGAAAGAAAAAAAAAAAAATCTAATATTTTAACATGGGCAATTGCTAGCAAATTTTTTTCTGTTCTGTGAGAAAAAGAAAAATAAAATCCCAACTAACAAGCTGATATCGCATTTCAGTATAATGAAATCTGATAGATGATGTGCTGGGTCATCTGTAACTGATACTGTTTTCTCCACCCCATACAAAAACATGGTTAACAAGTAATTTTGTTTTGTTTCTCTGTGTGGTGGTGGGAAAGTTGAAACAAGGTTGCCTACTTTCTGGTTGGGAGGGAAAGGGAGACTGAATGCCATGCCTCAAGATAGCAGGGAGGTACATGGGAGCTGCTTGCACCCTCCTTGTGGGAGACGAGAGAAGCCTGGGCGCCCTGCACCCCATCAGCTGGGAGAGTAGGAATGGGGGAGTGGATGGGTGAGGGGTTAGCTATGTATTTGGCAGCCCAAGGGGATATTTCAAACACAGCATTGTCATATAGATGAGGTTGTTTTGTCTTAATTAAAAAAAAAAAAAAAATCCTGGACCTAAAGGGCTGTCTGCCTCCTTGGAAGAGGACAGTGTGCTGCTGGTGGAGCCCTGCTGCAGAGTACTTGATATGAAAGGACAGTCTAGCAGGTCCAGTGAGTGATTCTGGGCTTTGAAGCAGAGGACCTACCTTGTGTTTATCTTGAATGCACAGTTCAGCTGAGAATGAATGACCACAGCATGCTATAAAGCAGCATGAGCAAGCTGGCTGAGTAGTATTTGCTGAATTTCCTAAGCAAGTGGAGTAGAAAGTGTTAGAGCTATATGAGAACTGACCTGGAAATATATTAAATCTAGTAAGTGGAGATGAGTGGGGAAACGAGAGAGAAATTTAATACTTCACTGGGGGAAAAAAAGCACTCTAATTACCTAAGCTGTTTAAGTAGAAAACATTCCTAGAGGAAACAAAAGATTTATGTCTCTCAAACTTCATAGCTCACACTGCTGTAAAAAACCCTACAGCTCCAGGTTAAGGGGTTGAAGGACCCCAGGGTCAGGCCTTGGGATGCTCTGGGTGAAAGTGAGGGAGAAAAATGCTCCAGCTCTGATCCAGTGCCTGCTGAACCTGCTGAAAGTTTTGGTGCTGACAGTTAAATGCTTTGATCCAGTTGTGAAGCCCAACTCTGCTGCCATAGGACATCTGCAGTTCATGTGTGCTTCTGAGCATAATTTGGCCCTGCTACCTGGGGTGTTGAGTGCTCATTCAGAGAGCTATCAAGTGAACCTCTCACCTAAGCTACCATGGTAGGGCAGCTAAAATGTGTCTGTTAGGGCACAGAGGGGAAGGAGACCCATTAGCAATGCCAGTACTGCTCCTCATGGGCATGCCTGTACAAGGGAAGTACGTGGTTATGCACATGCAAGTTTCCCTGGGGTAGAGAAAAATACTGTGGAAGCCTCTGTACGGTTGCTGAAAGCAACGCTTTTCAGGACCCTGTGAAGACATAATACCTCCTCTGGGTCTCTTCTAGAAAAATGTCTCCAGTCATCATGATTTGGGTGATGCATCTCCTCCTCCTCTCTCTCCATCACAGAGCATTTTGGCTTTTTAGAGTAGAGATTGCACTTCAAGTCAGATTGATAGAAAGCTGAGCTGTTTATCAGAGGAACTAATTCTTGAGATTTCATTCTGCGCTGTCTGAGTAAGTAAAGTTGAGACTGTAGAAATCAGCTAGGCTTTTACTAGAGAAAGGATCCATAGCTGTAACACTGTGTGTTGGGGTTTGTTTCCCTGGTGATCTTTGTTTAATGCATTGCCTTTATGAAACGCATGTATGGTCTCTGACTGCAGGAGTATCTTTGTGTGCTTGCTGCAAGATTCAGGATAGTGATTGTAGGGTGCTCTGGTCATTTGGATCCATCTGAGGTGGTCAGGAATATGTTATTTGTCATTTGGACAAATTGTCCTCTGTGGAAAGTCACCTTGGTAGCTGGCAAGGTCACCAGAGTCAATATATATCCCAGCTTTCTCACCTTTTCTCCCTTGAAAAATAAACTCTCTGAGTGAAAGGTAAATGCTTTTTGCAATTTCAAAGACCTCATCTGGATAGTTAAACTCACTTCATTTTTACTTCATGATGCTGAAGTAGGGAAGGCACAATAGTTTTATGTTAAGAATCTGTCCTGCAAAGTTTAAAATTAGTCTGAACTGCTCAGAGTTAGGGTTAAATGTGCATGGACATCTATGCTTTTGCATACATAGACATGTTTAGTGGGACTTCATAATAGCATTTTGAGGGAAGAAGGTCTTTAAAAATATAGAAGAGGCCTATGATATTGGGTTGATCATTGGAAACTTGTCTAATACTTAAGGTTTTAGCTTTGTTTTTTCTAACAGCAGCTTTCTGATTAAAAAAAGACAAAACTAACCATGAAGATAACTTCAACTCTCAATTTGCAAATGTAAATCGAGGCTTTCCCCATCCATCTCCTCAGTTCCCCAAATATATGTACATGCACTTTCTCCTTGCCATCAACTGTATTTGGAGGTACCAGTTGTGAAGAATCCATTTCTAATTCTGCCAAGCAGCAGGTGGAGAATTAGCATAGTGACTTTCATTACTGTAAGCAGGAGGCACCAAGGATCTGGATCCGGAATCAGACATTTCAGTGAACCTGTATTACGAATGGAAGACTCCTGAGATTTATTACTGTTTGGTGACAGATTGCTCTCCCAGTTTTTCTCTCAATAGTTTTGGGCTGTAATTCCATCTAACACAACAAAATAAGAAATCTGGAGTCAGGCAGATGCTTTTAAGTGAGGCTATCAGAGATATGGGAAGGGCTGCAGGAGCTGATAGTTGGGCAGCATGTTCCCCAGACCAGCTGCAGCCAGAGGTGCCTGCTCTGGGTGAGTGCTGAGCACAGGCAGCTGAGATAAGTGAAGTCTGTGAGGCCTTGGCACCTCTGCTAGCAAGATGATGTAGTCTGGCAGAGTGAGGGCTGGCTTTTGGTGTCTGGGGACCTGTAACTATAAACTTGTCTCTATTCCTGACTTCTCTCTGTGGTTGCAAGTAATTCCTGTGGTCTTTGTTCCCTTTCTCCAACTGCAAAGAGAAGAAACTATTATTAGCTTTTCTTACAGGGTTGGAAGATAAGTTCATTAATATTTGTGAAACATCAGATACCATAGTGATGAGTGCCGCAGAAAAACCCATGAGGAAATTAATAATTAGGTATTCAGAGCAGGGTATGGATGTTATGCAGTAAATAAGGTGAGACTACATGTCGAATGATGAGGATAAAAAGATATATTGAATAGCTAGTTCAGTCCCAGAGCACCATCCAGCTTGTGCACTGATTGAAGGAAGGGTCACGTGGAGACTTCCTATGCAGCTGTGTTATTAAAGATTGTATTGTAACATGTACACCAGGGGTCTAAATTAAGGTCACCTGTACAACACTAAATGTGATGTTTCCCTAATATTTGGTAGTTTACTTTGTATCTGAGCTTTATTTCAATGTCTCTTTTCAGTTTTTTAAATAGTACTTCATTCATAATATATTTTGGATGAAAAATATGATATGCGGGAGAAAAGATGTTGCCTTTTAACAGTACTGAAAATTGATTTGAATACATACTGAGGTGAAAATTACCTCATCACATGCCCCTCCAATAACAGGGACAAGGCTAATCTGACAAAGCAGTGGTGTATTTAAACAGATGAGAGGTAAATTACCTTCTGGTAACTGCAACTTTCAATTTAGCACCAAAGAAGTTTAATTATGGTAATCTGGGTGTCAAAATGGATACTTACTAGGCAAAGAACTAGTCCTACTACACTAGAGGAAGATTACCTATGCCTGCATAACATAAAGAAAGAAAAAACAGGTTACATACTGTTTTCTGGGTATGGTAGTTAATTGTAGTGCTGCCAGCATTTTCTTATCCCTATAGATAGGACCCATATGTATGTCAGCTACAAAGGGATGAACTCTCCTTGCCACAAATAACACTCATTCCAGTTAACAGATTTAACAACAGTGCAGCTTACTTTTGGAATGGGTGCTACAACTAGAAAAATAGTAGCTGGATAGATTATTGAATTAATTTCCTTGATATTTGTTGAGCAATATGTTTTGGGGAGAGTACTTGGCCAGCTATGGCAGCAAATAGTATTTGTTGAATAAATTTGACAAATACTGGTGGAATGTGTCTAATATTTGATGAATTAGCTTGGCAAGCCCCTCATTCTCAGTTGATTTTTAAAGCCTTTTTTTTTTTTCTTGGCATGACTCCATTTTCTTTATTCTTTTTCCGGTAAGTATATTTATAGGTTTCCTGATCCTAATGTTGCCTCCTCACCTTTACCATAATTATCTTCTGGATCTGTTTCCTCTTCTCCACCTATACTTGACCTTCTGCACTCTTTTCTCTCTCCCCCTTTTGTTGTGTTTGCTCTCCCCTCTTGTACATTTTATATTTTTCCTTTCTGTGCTTTTCTCAAATTCTCCCTCCCTCAGTAAAACCAGTGACTCTTAACTCTCATGTGCATGTCTTGGAAACATGCCACGTATTTCATAGTTTTGAACCATTAGGAAATAATGATGTTGGCACTAGTCAAAAGCGGTGTTTAGATGAGAAATCACTCCTTTTACTACAGGCTTCTGGGAAAGAAGAAGGGCGCTGAGGTCTTTATGATGGTGATGAGCGTTTTCGTGCTACACATTACACCTCCTGCCTTGACTAGGTGAAATCATCCCCAAATTCCCCATATTGGTTTATACATGCGGGGTATTTTCCTGTCTCTGCACCCATCTGCTTCAAAGCCATCTGCTGCTGAGAGGATAGCTGCAAGTAGTTGTCAGATCGTGCTCTAATGTGATAGGGCTAGCTGTGGTTTTACCTCCTCCCCAAGGAGGTCTCTCTGTTCCTGCATGTGCTCGGTGCTCCTTGCTCCTGCTCAGCAGGGAGCTTCCTCAAGGTGCAGTGCCAGACCTGTTTGAACCCCATTGGTTTCTTTGCTCTTTGATGTTCTGTATAACACTGAAAGTTAAGTGGTAAAACCCCAACAAGTGATAAAATCCTGAGCACTCTTTGCTTGGTGGCTTGAGAAACCTCTGAAGAGCAGCAGAAGTCCTGGAGTTTCCCTGCCAGAAATGCTGGAAAACAGTAACACTTTGTTTTCACGCCAGGATGGTTTTCGTGCCACTGATGAAGGTAGAAAGGGTTTTTTTCTGTTGGTTTGTTTTTAATTGGCAAACTTAGGCTCCGCAGAAATTGGGAGCAATTGTCCAGGAAAAATGTGTAATTGTCTAATTTGCTACATGGGTCTTCAAGCTGTGTTGCTAATAGCTTGCCCTTTCCTTTAAGTCTGTGTTTAAAAGGTAGCTTTCAGCTCTTGTGTCTCACTCTGTCTTTTGCAGGTAATTAGTGATGGCTTTTATTTTCCACACTGGTGAGGAAAGAAGGCAAAGCCTGGGCCTTTGGGCTGAGTAAATTCTCTCTTTGAGCCTAGGGCAGAGCTGAGGCTGGGAGCTGAGGCTGGGCTGCTGCAACTCCCTCTGCCGCAGGGTCAGTGTTTCTCACAGCTTTGTTTTTCCCAGGGATGAGGCACTGCCATGGGTCAGGTGCATTTCTAGGATTTGTCCTTAATGCTGGCAGCTCTTCAACCCCTTCAGCTGCTGTTAGTGGTAGGTGAGCATAAGAGAGTGCTTCACTGCTGCCTCCTTCCTGGAAAATAGCAGCTGTAGAGATTTGGGAGAGTCCAAAACCTCTCAGTGCCTCAGCTTAAAAGCTTTGTGAAAGAACAAGGAATTTTTTTGTGAGTGGACAAAAGTTTATGGATGGGAAAGTTGAATTTATTTTTTACTTCCTTAGCTGAGCCTGAGCCCAGCACAGTGCCCAGCACAGGGCAGACAACAGATACCCAACCAGTCATATCAGTGATTGACCTTTGCAGTGGGCAGGGATTTTTTCAGTTGATTTTCTTTCATCACTTAGTTGCTGTAGTGATTCTCCCAAGCTGATGCATTGCTGTAACTTAAGAAAAAGTGAATAAGAAGGAAGGATATACTTTCTGTTGTCTCAAGACACATTGATCAGCTTGCTGCCCATGGACTGACTCAAGTTTTAGCTGCAACCAAAAGAAAAGCTTATTATTTTGGTTTGATTTTTTTAAACTAAGGTTGCTTGTGAGCTTTAGGAACCGATCCTATATTTACTGTGTTGTAGCAATATGGCAAATGCTTTTTTTTTTTTTCCCCTCCTCCTTCCCCTTTTGCTAAACTGATCATTTTCCATAGAACAGGTGGGAAACTAGAGAAATATTTAGTGTGGTTACTTTAATACTTTTTACTGCCTGGAGTGGTCAAGTGTTGACTTTGCACAGTTAGTGATGAACTGAAGTAGAAAAGTCACATATAATACTGTTAAC
Organism: Scopus umbretta; assembly: GCA_013400535.1. NCBI lineage: Eukaryota > Metazoa > Chordata > Aves > Pelecaniformes > Scopidae > Scopus > Scopus umbretta. The sequence continues at coordinate 7,469 of VZTL01008921.1, forward strand.
AGAAGTTAACACAAAGTGAAAAGGAAAGTATATTTTTGTATTGATTTAAAACTTGTTATCTAGTTGAAGGAAGCTATTTGTATCTGATATTTAACAATGCTGGGGAAAAAGTTACAGAGCCTGAAATCAGCAGAAATATATTTAAGATAAAAACTTTTTTTTTTTTTTTTTGCTAATCTCTATGGCCTCTAAAAAACAGGAAGAGGGCATGGTTTTATTTGTGGGTGAAACTAAAAGCTTTCTAGGAAGCTGAACCTGAAAAGAGCACACACAGTGGACTCTCTGTGAAACCTGCAGTTATCTGCATATAGTTATAAATATGTCATCTGTGGGTGTGATAAAGGTCCGTAACGTTTTGCAGAAGTGCCTATTATGCACCTGTAATGAATTTTCTGTTTATCATGCTAGTTCTGCATGTGGTGCCTAGGTCTTACATGCTAATTGCAGCTCTATGGCTGAAATCAGTGCTCTGTGTTGATACATTCCCAATAACACTAGTGTGAGCTGCTAGGCACGGTCTCTACACAAAAGCACTCAAGTCATGAATTCTTGGAGTAATATATATATTTTTTTAATATGAGCATTTTATTTCAGTTCTGAAATTAATCTGCTGATTAATCTTTGTTAATAATTAAGTAGTCCAGAGTTTCTGTTGGTCAGGTTTTATTTCTGAAATTTTCATTACAATATGGCATACAGCACACAGACTGGGCTAATGCACATAATCTGAATCTGCTACAGCTCTACATGCCATAACACCAGTGTTTTGGGTGTTTGGTTGCTGCATGGGAATCTATACTGTTACCAAGAGACATGAAGCTTCCCTATGCAACACATTGGGAAAGCTAGATGTCACAGAAATAGGGACTGAGAAAACCCACTAATCTCCAGACTGGTTTGAGCTTGACTCTCAGGATCAGCTGGTTATCACCAAGCTGCCTCAAACCTACCAATATGGATTGGCTAGAGGCTGTCCACTGGAAACAACATTGTTTTATACAACTCTGGGAGGTGGAAGAAAAATTCAATTGCCATCTCCTGCTTTTGAGGAACTTCTCTACCCTTTTTGGAATTCACTGTCTAGAAATGGTCCTGATAGTAAGTGCCTATGCCCTTTAAAGGAAAAATGAAAACATAAGAGTACAAAAGTCACTCCTTCCAAGATAAAAACCTAACAATAGATCCACACACACAAAGGCTGAAAGGAATGTAAGGTCCTTCGCTTTGTACTTGAAGACAAGATCACTCATCAGTATGGTGGGGAAGGGGCAAGTTCAGTCATGTTGTGCCTTGGGGACTTGAAATCACAACCTGCTCTCTTAAGAGAACCTTAATCCCCATAAATTATTCTGGGTCACTGTAATTTGCTGAAAATATCTTCAGATTCTATGGTGAAGAGAAAAGCTCTTGTCTCTCAAAGTGTTCTTTCTTTCAAAGAATCACAACTCTTGTTCCATGGACTTTGTTGCAGGTCACAAAGGTGAGATGCTCCCAAGACCAGGGGTTCCAAGGGTAGTTCCTAGGCCCCTTGTGACTCACAAAGCCTCTATAATGGTCCCTAAAAAGGGCTTTTTTATCTGCAGATACTGATTATGCTCATTGTCCAGTCTGTTAAGTGGAAGTAGATGAAGAAGCATTGGGATTCACTACCTTAGTGTGTGAGTGTTTTTTTAATTGGAAGAAGGAAATGGCAGATGCATCTCCAAAACCCTGATTTGAAGTGTTTCAGCTGTTGACTGAAGTAGAAAGAAAAGCGGTGCCTGAGTGCCGTGCCTATTCTTCCAACTTCCTCTTCTATCCTTTTCGTTTTGAAGGAAGATGGCAGCTGGTGCTGTAAGTTTGCAAAGAACAATATGATGGTCTTACCAAGACCACGTGTTTTAGATTGAGTCCCACCATCCTCCATCCGTCTTGGTGCAAGCACGAAAGTCATTCAGCCTTGTCAACAGTGGGATCCTCCTCTGTATGAACAAATGCAAGTCTTAGGTGTCTGGGGAACTTTGATGTGAAAAGGGACGTACCTCTAAAGTTGGCAACAGCTAGGCAGGTGGTCTGAGGATGTCAGTTCTGGACTTGTAAATCCTTCCTTAGTCCAACTTCTAAATATAGAATCCTTTTATGGATTTGGGCTTATGTGATTTCTAGCAGGAAGAACAGTTAAACACTGAAATGGATTTTGTATAACAAGATTGTAAAATTTAAATTATCAGATGTTTCTTAGCTTGTGTTAGACGTCTGTCAGGACTGATGTATATATACAGTAGACTGTCTTGGAGCAGGGGGCAGATTGGATGCTATCTTGGGGTCCCTTCCAGCCCTACTTTCTGTGATTTACACTTAGAATAAAGTATTAGCCGTTCTTCTGATCTGACCTGCAAGGTGATGGTGGTAGTTTTGTTTGTGTGGGTTTTAATACAATATGCAGGTTGAAAAATCAAGAAAGTCTACTGAGCATTGTTCAGAGTCTCTCAAGTTTTGAAGTCAGAAAGTAAACCTGCAAAAGTGTCATAAAATTGATATGAAGTGTCTGTTTCATTGTTTACTGCAGGAGAAATGTCCCTTCCTTATTTATTTGCTACAAAGGTATGCTAAGGCATATTCCATGCTCTGGAGCAAAGCCACTAAGACCAATTAAGTCCTCTGGATTAATGCTGGTACAACTGAGAGTGGAATTTGGCTCATTGACTCTTCTGGGATGGCGTAAATATGAATTGGGACAAGATTTGTTCATACAAGTGTAGTTGATTCCATTATTTAAATGCACATGTAGCTGATTACAAAAATATTGTGTCAGAACACTGGATAGAAGTTATTACTGTAGAATGAACAAAAACTACCTTAAATGCACCCATTATAAGGAGACAACTCTCAATAGATTTGTTTGCTCTTCTTCCTGTGTATAGTCTTAATTAAATGTTGCTGAGTTAATTTCTGTTGGGTCTTTCTCATTGCGCTTACCTACAATTCTATGAAAGAAAAACCTGTAGTTAAAAAACAGCTCTGGTCCACAGGCTCTTTAGAGTAAAAGTTCAAAAAATGTGGCTACCTGACCTAACAGTACAAGTGAAAATCAAACTGCTGCTAGTGGTCCAGTCAGGATTATTAGTTTGGAGCACTGAGTATTGTCATTAAACTGCAAGACTGCTGTTTTGTGTTTGTCAGGTATCATAAAATGGAAAGTATTTAGCCTGGTCAACACTTGGTTTGATAGAGAAAGTCACGTTAGTAGATTTAGTAGGTGACACTGAGTTAGCAATGTTCCAACATGGAGTTTGGGTCATTTGAGGTCTGCTGCTGATCTCTAATATGGGAAAAAAATNTCTTGTGCCCCTGACAGAGCATGGGAAGCTGAAAAGGCCTTGACTGGTGTCAGCACTGCTCAGCAACAACTAAACCATCAGCGTGCTATCAGCATTGTTCTCATACTAAGTCCAAAACACAGCATTATACCAGCTACTAGGAAGAAAATTAACTCTATCCCAGCTGAAACCAGGACATATGGCAGAGAGTTAACCTAAGTGTTTGCGTAGATGGGAGATATGTTTCTGCTTAGCTCCCTATCTTGTGCAGTGCAAGATCAAGCCTATGAAGAACACTCTAGAATCTTCAGGATCCATTTCTTAGATAGAAATTGTTGAGATATGCTGAATATTACTGCCTTCCATTTTAATTGACTATAAAAAGTAATAGAATTATTTTAAAGTGGAGCCATTTTCTCCTACCGTAGAATTAAAATAAATAAATATTTTTCCCATCTGTCTCCACCCAGAATCACCTTATATCTTTTCCCCTATGTGTTGCTGGGATATTCAGCCTTCTTGTTTTGCTGTGTTTTTTTAAACAGCCAAATATTAAATTACTGTCTGCCTGAGAGCCTATTTGCTGAATTTCTTCCAAAGTTTGATTTAACAAAAAATGGTGCCACGATGGCAAATCCATCACGGAAAGAAGGGAAACAGGAACTTTGCAAGCTGCAGTATTAGCATGAGCACTGCCAGCAGAGATGAAAGCAAGCTGTATTTGGATTTTGAAGCTGTTTTTCTGCAGTTGCAATGAAATTCCTTGGGGTAGCATACTCCCTCTTTTCCACAGTGCTGCATTATTTTGTGAATGGACAAGGTCATGCTCTAACTAGATGCGTTTCACTTATGGCATGTCATGCTTGAACAGACAGAAGCTAACTGATGAAATTGCAAAATTTTGCATGCCAACCTTAGAGGCATGAGATTGCCTTCTAAACTGCATTTTTGTGATGTACAAATTCATGTCCTAGTAAGTCCTTCTCTCCCAACTCCCTCTACTATCTTAGTTGTTAATCTGTCCTAATGCTGATTGAAAATGCTGTTGTGCTCCTCTCAGGACACTTACTGTTCTGCCTTGTACTTGCTGGATAACAGTTGTAATTAAATGTGAATATGATGCCTTCCTTCTCAAGGAAATTTAATCCGCTTCCCAAGATTGGTATCTCTCTTACCTGGTTACAAAGGAGTGTTGCAGTATTCTTGGAAAGAAAAGCTAAAGGAAGTCTCAGAAGTTGGAGTAGTGGAATAGATTTATTAGTTAGGTCATCCAGAGAGTCTCCCAGCCAATGCAAGGTAGTCCTCTCTTCATTTTCTCATACTTTGTTTCATCTAATTTTAGCAGCCCCCAAAAGATGGGACTTCTGCCATTACTGTTGGGAGACTATAAGAGGTTAATACATCTCACATTGAAGAAGTTTTTCATGATGTTCAGTGTAAATTATTTCACAGATGAAATATACCTCGCTGTCAGGGAGCAGCCTAAATTTTCACTTTCTTAATTTTATCCCATTACTCCTCGTTATATCCCTTGTACCAATCTAAATAATTCATTGCCCTTCTTGATGTTTATACCCTTCAAATATTTATAGGCAGTTATCACATCTCCCTTTAGTCAGAGCTTAGCTGAGCTGTTCATATTTAGACCTTTTAATCTTTCTTCATAAGCAAATCCTTCTACATAAGATTGAGGGCCTGATCCTCAAAGGTATGTAGGTGCCTGTCATTGACTTCAGTGGAATTGTGGCCTAGATATTACTACCATTAGGCAGCAGGATTTTTTCTCCTCTCTGAATTACTACTAATTTGTCAGTGTTAGATACTGAGGAGCACAGAACTGAATGCAATGTTCCAGGAGCATCTTGGGCAGTCTTCTCTGGTTTGCTGTGTTGTGTATCACCTCAGTATGTGCACTCCCGAGACTGTGTTGCGCTTCTTGCTAGCACACAGCATTGAAAATCTGTTTCTAAGGTAGTGTTCACTGTTATCCTTACAGAGGTCCAGAAGACAAAGAGTTCTAGATTTCTTGCTAGTGAATATTTGACATTAGCTTCTCATTTCCTAAGATGTACTACCTTCAGACTTTGGATCCCCTTATAGAATTGCTCTCTTTTTCACTAGAATTTACAAGGTGTCCCAGTTTGTTATTCCTCATGTGTGTCTGAGTACATGTATTTCTTATATATGTATATAAAAAAGGTACTTACTGCCCATTGCCTGAACACAGATGAAAATTAAGAGGCTCTACTGAACATCAATCTCTGTATCACTACACTATATGGTTTTCCAGCTTCATACGGTAGCATTTATCAGTACCCTTTGTTTACAGATTTTTTCAACCAATTTATTGTCCTTGTAATGCTGCTTATATCCAAGCCAATATGTATTAAGTTTGTAAGGCAGAATCCCTATATCAAATGCTATGCTAAAATCCAGCTACAGTAAATCTAGTGCAGTACATATTTCATTGTTCTCAGTGACCTCTTAGGTCCTTCCGTATGAGTTTTTGTTTGAATCTCCCATTTTTAGCTGTGCAGTATCAATTATGACTGGTGGTTATGGTTTCTGGACTACCACCACTGGAAAAAGTCTCTTATTCCAGTCAGAAATGTAAATAGCCATCCCATGATTGGGTTCAGGCTAGACTGAAATTTTGTGAAATCAAGTGTGAATTTCTACCATTTCAAAAAGTTTGGAGACACAGGCCCAGGTCTGGAACCAGTCACAGCTGGACAGATCAGCATTCCAGTGGTAATGTCTATGTCTTTGTGTACTTGTTAAGAAAGGTTTTTCTTTTTTCTTAAAGAAACAGAACAACATATTCTGTAGCTATCAAAAAAAGGATAAACAATTTTGCTTATATAAAATTACTTTTAGGTTTTATTCTTTTAGTCCTTTTTATCCACATTAAGGAAATAGTTAAAACAAATACTTTGAAGTTAAAATCAAGTACTATGTAAATGTATAAAAGAAAGTCTTTTTTTGAGTGGATAACTAAAACTAATAAGTAGATTTGAATGAACTTTAGAGAGACTTCTTGGCTAGCTACCCCAGAGCTTTTTCTTAGCAAATAGCTTTTGCACAGCTTTACTTCCATTTCACATCTGGCAAACATGAGATCAAATCCATGTGCTTGATACTTCTATTTTAGATGCCATACTCCTGAGGCAGAGTGATGCTATGTCACAGCCCGTATATCACCCACAAGCCTGCCAAACGAAACTGTCTCTGCTTTGCTTGTTTTTCTTTCAGTGTTTGGGTGGTGGATTGGGATTTTTGCCTGAAAGACCTTGATGCTTGTCAAGTCTGTAAGAAAACAATATAGATTTCAAAATATTACATGGTAGTAACACCAAATTTGAATCACTTTCTTAAGGCTGACGTAGCTTATCTATGCTATTTTGCTGTATGACCTTGTTTTATTGCAGGGAGCACATTTCTCTGTTACATTTTAGTATTCACTACAATGCATTTACCATCTTTCATATCTCACTATTTCACATTTGCTTATTCAAAATCTCATGATACAGATTATGTCATCTACACCAAAAGTATTTTACTGAAGACCCATTTAGATCTTCTACAGAGCTGCTATGCACTATTTTGAGTCTTTTACACCATTGCCTTCCAGAAGTATAGAATTTCAGCTTCAGCCTTGCAGGCTTGGGTTTTTTTTGTTTGTGTTTGTTTGTTTGTTTGTTTGTTTTGTTGGGTTTTTTGTTTGTTTAGAGTTAATTTTCTTCCTAGTTGGCATCACATGAATTCATCCTTTCTTTCCTTATTGCATCTATTGCTCAAAAAGCTGTATGCCTAAGTGCTGCAATTATGCATATATATGTCCTACTAAAGACACCCATATTCTGCCTTTTTGTTTGTGACCAGTGCCATGTGAGGTACTATTTTAAGTTACAGTATCAAAAGAAAGCTTTTGACAGTATAAAACTTGGTCTTCCTTGGCAGTATTGGCCCACATAGCTCTCCTGGGAAATCCTTTTAAGTGTAGGCAAGCCAATTCTGTGTGACCTTTTAGCTGAAGCAAAATGAACAATACAGAAAGCAAAACTCAGACACTTCTATGTGAGAGTGAGCACTTAGCTGGGCTGCATGCTGACTTGAACCAAGCAGGATCATTCACACCTGGGGAATGAGGAATTTTTTTTTAAAACAGTAAGCAAAATGAACAGGAAAGAAATAGTGCCTCCTAAAAATGGTGTGCTACATCCACTTATTTCTATCGTAATTTTACATCTCTGCAAATGTACAATGCTGGAGAATCAGGCCCGTAGTGTTTCTCTGACAGTGTGTAATGAGTTAAAAAAAATATCATCTGAGAAAAAGTGCTCAGGATCTAAAGGAAAAAGAAAGGTATCACATGTGTATAACTTCAAAGATCACTAAGATAAATTTATTCCAAACCCTAGTTTATTTCAATGCTGTATTTTAAACTCTGCAAAAAGTGCTATAGCTTTCCAATATGTCATTTGTCATTTCTTTTCTATGTAGGAACAGAATGTTTGGGTTTTGATTTCATTGAGCTATTTTCTTTTACTAATTTGAGTTTGAAACTTCCAAATTTAATAAAATAGGAATGGCAGGAAGCTGATATACTTTCTTTCTCTCTTATTAGAATAATAGTGTTAGTGTCTTTAGTTCTAGAAAATGAATTATGACATCAGTTATTGATCTTGTGACAGGTTAAGAAGAATATTATAATAATTCCTATTAGTCCGCTTAACCTTTTATTGACTTGACCTTTAGCTTCTCAGAGAAAGAACATTAAGGCACCTACATAACCGTGCTGTGATGTTGGAACTCTGACATGGTTTGGATTACAGTTTGGATATTATTAAAATACGGTAATCTGTCAAATCATTAATTTGTATCAGTAACACAAGCAGATAGACAGAGTTGCTACAGGCTTCACTCAATAACAGATAAGAACATTGTTGTTGGGGGAGGGGAGTTATTGTTTTGTGGGGTTTATATTGGTTTTGTTTGGTTTTGTATTTTGGGTTTTTTTGGGGGTCTTTTTTGTTCTTTTGTTTGGTGTTTTTTTTAAGAAAAACGTTCTCCAGAAAAGAGGACCTGATCACAGGAATGAGCAAGCCTTCCAGTCCAACAAACAATGTAGTCTCTTAATGTTGGCTGAATTTCAGTATCCCCTTCCTCTATGCCCAAACATACTTCTTCTTGCTCTCCTGTGGAAAAGGCTAATCTTGTTTGGGTTTTGTTGCAGCAAATCCTACCAGAAAGCCAATTTAATAAAAATATGTTCTATATGAAGAAAATCAAAGTCTGCAAATGGTGAAGGATTAACTAGTGCAATCTGGAATATTTTCCTCACAAAAAGGTACCTTGGACCTGCTTATCCAACAGTACCTGACCTCTCTGTAGGTCTTGTGGGAACACGAAAGTCTCTCTTTTATCTATCTCTATATTTCTGCTATAAGAGGAGGAGATGGTCATGAAGGGGAGGTAAAGTGGGGCAAGTAGTACATCTATCTATGTGGAAAACAAAGAAGGTTATGCAGGCAAGTGTATGTGCCCTTGTGGGAAGGGCCAGAGTTCCGTGAGATCAGCTGAAGGTGCCTTTTAGCAAGGGAATACCTACAAAACAGAAGTATGAAATTGCTCCAAACAAACCTTGCCTAGATTTGAGGAAAAACATTTTGGTCAAGACTGTTTTCCATGAAATTTGTAGAGTCTCTTCTACAATATTCAAAGCAGTCAGAAAAATAGTGTTAATCCTGTTGACCTTCAAACCTGATCTGTGTTAACAATGACAGGCTATTCGTGCTATCAGCCTTTCAGCTGAAATAGCAGAGGTTTGTGTGGCTGATGTGAATATTATAACCTTACTGATGACCAGTCTGATGCCTTGGGATAAATTTTCTCTTTCTTAGTTTGCCGTGTTAAAAAAAATGGCAGCCACACACACACAACACCAAGCAAATAAATATACCCATGTGAAAAGATAGTGAAATTTCAAAAAAAACTTCCAAATGTGCAGAAGCTAGGAAATGTCAGAATTAATTTGTTAGTACAACTTTGGTGTGCTCCACTAGACACATACTTGATATTACAGCCTACCTATGTGATCCTTTACTCAGGATTTCTGATTGTGTACAGGACGGGCCTATCTAAATGAGAAGTGACAAAAGTGTAACATAGGAAATTATTCCCTATAAGTGCCTTGCCTTGATGTCCTTATTCTTTTAAATGGGCCTACTGAATCAGATAGGCAGCTGCAACGAAAGAAATTATGGTTTCTTGGGTCATATCCTTAATATTAACCTATAGAGATGGACTTTCTTTCTCTTCTTGCCATAGAAATCCTATGTGATGTTAGGCAAAGGATTTGAAACCATTCTTGTCACAGCTGGAAAGGAATTTCCCACCATTGTTTCCTGCATACCATTTATGGTGTCTAAGATGGGAGCTCTTTCAGCTGTAACTGAATTTCTTGGAGTTGTGCTATGAACATACATGGTGGTGTGCAGTACCAGACACACCAGGAAAAAAAGACAGTGCTCTGTTGTGAAGTATAAAGTCAGAGAACATTTGATCTTAATAAATTTCTGCTCCTCTTGCAATCTGCAGAATGGAGGGAATGCTTTTGTCTCGCTTGCAGGCTGTGAA
>VZTL01008933.1:0-44189 GCA_013400535.1 Scopus umbretta
TTAATGATTCTATGACTCTATTATCAATGCATGGTCACACACCTCTCTGTGTACAGGGAGGGTGACATGTAGGGTGGCTGCATCCATATGGGAAAAGTGGATAAGCCTGTCTTTCTGAGTCTTCACATGGCTGGGAACCTAAAACTTAAAAGCACTACTGCTATATTGATGCCACCTTGTTCAAACAGATCTGATGAAGCTTCACACTGATGAATCTGCTGTTTCCTTCTCCCAAGCACTCATGATACCAGAGTCTGAGAAATAAAATGTGCCACGAGAATAAAAGGAAATGGATCAAGAATGTGTCAAATTGGTGTTTCCTATCAAAATGGAATAGCTTTTTGTGAGACAAAAATATATTGTGGAAAATCCAGTTTATGTAATAACCTTATTGATGTTTGGGGAGATGGAGGCACAGGCCAGCAATGAGGAGTCAGGAATAGCAACCAGGACTTCCCTGGTCAGAGATCCAAAGTTTGTAAGACTTCATCCGGTGCAGGGAGAGCAAAACTATGCCCTCCTCTGTACAACAGCAAAATCTTAGCACTATCACTGATGTTTTCCCAGAATACTCTTCACAGAGGGCAGGCCCTTTTCTACTGCAAAAGTGCATTTCTGCATTGGCTTTTGTAACACATTTAATTAACACAGCAGAATGGCCAAAGTCTGTGATACTGGATATTGGAAGTTGGATAGCATCCGTCTCCTCCTCTTTTCAGTATCATTCTGTCCTGTTTTTCGCTCTCCACCTCTGCATTCCCAAACTGCAAGGGGTAATTTCAGTCTGGATGTGTGGTCTCGCCTCTGAGACTATCCACCAGGACTGTGAGCGGGGTTGTGTATATTTTTATAAGGATAACAGCCCCTATCCTTGATTTGTGCCTTGCCACTCTTAAAAGGTTTTTCTCTATGGCAGCAGAGGGAATGGGGTTAGAGTAGCTGTTCTGAAGCATTTCTTTCCAGTATGTCCTTTTTCTTCTGCTGCTTTGTCTTTTCCCCCTGAGCTGACATGAAAGGACTCAATCTGAAAGTGCAGCTGAAATGTCTCCATCAGCCCTGACAAGGCTCGGGGGCATGCAGGGAGTGCAGGGGGGGTTGTACACCCTGCTGTGCAGGCGGGCACCCACGTGAAAGGACTTGCTGTTTCTTAGCATGAGCAAATCCTGGAATGAATCCTCCAAGCTGGGCGGGCGTTTGGGGATGTGGAGGGTGGGATCAGTCAGCAACATTTATCACAGGGTGAGGAGGCGGAATAATTCATCTATTTGTGACATTTTGTCCATCCAGCCCAGGGAGAAGCGCTGGGTGCAGCCAGGCCCAGAACTGTGATTCTCCGCATGCTCCCCAGCTGTGAAACCCTCTGTTAGCCAAACCCATCACAGCTGAAGGGCCGCAGGGAGGGCCCAGCACTGAGGGGCGGGGGAGAAGCCCTAATTTGGTCCCTCCTCAGGACCCCTGCCCTCGTGTGTAGGGAAGCAACCCATAAGACTAAGGAGTGCCCCTGGAGAGCACTGGCTCCTGTCAGTTGAACTCCTGAGGGGAAGCAAATCGCACAGGCCCTCGCTTGGCCTGTGCATGGCTGAACTGCAATTAGCTTCGCCTTGATTGAATATGTCAATGGACGTCACTCCCAGGCACTGTTGTGGATCTTCTCCCACCCTAGTGTCCATGGCCAGTGGCTGGAGTGGAGCAGCTTTGCTGGATGCAGCCCTGTGGGTCCTGGTGGCTTCACGTCATTTTCCTGTTTTTTTTAGTACTGTCAAGATACTGGCTCGATTACATCTGGGGTTCTTCACCCAGTCACTTTAGCTAATTAAATGTTTTAAGATGCCATGATGAAAGTTATATAGACACAAGCAATTTTTATGAACTGGTAGCATTAATTTAAACTTGATTCCAGCAGAGCATGCTGCGATGTTTCGGGCTATTAGCCCATCACTAATACAGACTATAGAATAGTTAATACCAGTCCATTCAAATCCAAGACATATTTTGATTTGCTGAATAGCTTTAATTCTCCCAAAGCTGATCAAATAATAATAATAATAACAACAGTAACAATAACAATAAAGGCAATTCCAGTGTGATTAGCTAATCTGATGGTTTTGCTCCCAGTTTATTTTTAATTTCTGGCAGCAGTGATATTGGAAATTAAAAAGCTCTCTTGACACTTGAGTGACTCGAATCTCAGACCAGATGAAATGAGGTGACTGAAGCAGCTCTGGGTCTTTTATTCTCTTCCATCATTATCACAGCTAATAAGAAGAAACAGGGAGGCTGCCCAGCAGTGAAGGCTGAGGACACCACCACCCCCCCCTTTGCTTTTTGTGCCATCCAAGATAAAGTACTAATTATCAGGACAGCTCAAGCTCATTTGTAGGAGGAAGGGAATTGAATGCTGCTTCAGTGAAAAGACTTAGCTCCTGTGTGCCCTTGGGCAGGGACTGAGATACTTTGGTGATTTAGGCATCCAAATTAAAACACCTTGAAGTGACAGGCAGACATCCCAGCGGGCTTGCTCCTAGGACCTCTGCTCTAGCTCTTGTTGCGAGGTGCAGCAGAAAAAAAACAGTTTCACCCAGATCACCATGTATGGACAGGTCTTTCAGATGAGACACAAAAACTCAAGCCCTTCTCTGTTTTGGACAACCAAGATGGAAGTCTCTGAAGTGTCGGTTTACCGCAGGACACAGGGAGGTGTGGGCAGTGGTAAACACCTAGAGATTCACACAGTATTTGCTAGCAAATGACTTGTGGAGAAAAGCAATTGGATTTAAGTCTGGGGATGAATAAGAGTTTGGCCTGGTTCTGGCTGGAAAGGACACACTTTTATTCATGCAAGGCCTGACCGCACTGTCACTGTTGTTACTGATGCAGAAAGCACACAGCAGTGCAGGCTGATCTCGTTAGGTACAGCTCCCTAGTGCAAAGGAGAACATTTAAACATTGCACACTGGTTGCAATGATTTAAAGAGGTAGAGGGTCGAGGTGGAGGTAGGAGGACAGTCCAACTACAAGAGACTTTACTGGCCATCTCATCTGTCCCTCTATCCCAGGGAAGGAGCTACTTAGTCTAAATCACTCTTCATGGATATTTGTCCCGCCTTTTTTAAAAGACCTCCAGTGATGGAGACTCTGCACACTTTCTGGCACTCTGGTATCTAAGGCCACTTGGACTGTGATGTGGAGAGGAGAGCCAGAAAAAGGACAGTGATTTTGCAGTGTGCTCAGCATCAACCCAAGATCACCCTCAGATGACTGATGCACTCACTGTGGAGTTGTTGAGGGATGCCACAGTGGGAATACAGGCTGGGGGTTGGCGAGAGGGGCCCAAAATCCCTCCCTGGAGCAAGGAGGATGCCAGCACCCTCCTTGCTCCATAGACCTAGGTCCTACCTTTCTCTGCACATCTAGGCTGCATCCACTAAGTGAATAAAAGGAGAGTTTGGGCCACAGGTCTGTCAAATCCAGTAACTTATTCATTTGAAATAAAAAACAGCATTTTCATGCAGGTGCTAAAGTGCTCTATCAGCAGGAATCTGTGTCTGCCATGTTCCAGATAAATGCTGGGAGAGGAGCACACCCGCCAGCAAGGCAGAGCACCGTGCTCGCACGCAGCCCCGTCATCTGTTTTGTTAATGGCTCCATCGCTCGCCCGTCTCGAGAAGATGGTGCTTACCATGCATCACGGGGATGGCTGAGCGTGACTTACAGGCTTGGGTGCCAGAGGAGAGCTGTTCCCCCTTCCCACTGCTGCACCAGAGCCCCAGGAGAGACAAAACTCAGCCCTGCCACTTCCACCCATGAGTGGGAAAACCAACGTATGATTTTGCTGATTGCTTGCAATATCTGCCACTGGCGAGGGCAAGAACGGGACAAGTGGGGAGCGATACTTTTGCAGCGCACCCTCCCTATCGAGACACTTGGGATTCCTCAGGACAGTGGCACATCTTTGTTTTTATAGTCTTCTAGGCATTTAATACTTCCCTTTCCATTATATAGCACTTAGGAAGCTTCAACCTCACAACTCCACAAGTGTTTTGGAGTGATGGTTCACACTGGGAGACACTTGTGGACTTTTATCCTAAGCAAGACTAAAGCAGTGGATGAGGAAAGTGTTTTCCTGAGCGGTACTGTCGGGGAGCCTGTGCCTCTTGTGTCTGAGGGGCTAGGGAGCAGGGAGAAGGCTTGCTGGCTGCTGCAATGGCTTCCATGCCTGGCAGACCCAGAGGCCAAGCTGGTAAATTAATTTCAGGCTAATGGAGGTGGGTGTTAAATATTTGCTGTACTTGAGCAGGAGGGCCTTTGTCGCTAATTACCAGGAGATGTTAAAGGAGATGGGATATATTTAAACCTCATTGTTTGCCATTAAAACACAGATTCTTTTGCTTCTTTTCTGGGCTAAGCAGCTAATGCACTTTGAGAAACAGCAGAAAGGCTTGGTGGATTAATCACTGTCCTTGAAAATAAAAAGTGATTTATTTTAATGCATGCAGATGTTAGGCAAGAGATAGAAGCAAGCGGCCACTGGCTTGTGAGCCAGATCTGAGTTTTGGGTCCGGTCTCTGCATACAAACAGGCTCGTCAGCCTCAGCTCTGACCTGAAGGAGAGCAGAGGCTGGATGACATGCCAGGCAGGGGAGTCTCAGGCATTCCTTGCTGGTGGCTCTCCTGGCAGCCATAAGTTCTCCCTGCAGCACCTGCCATCCATCCTCGGGGTGCCTGCTCCAGCACTGGGGAAAACTTCAAGTCCTTCAAGCTTAAAGAAAAGCTTGGTAACTGCAGAAACATCTCTACCTATTTCTCACCATCTCTATCCTTTCAAGATACGTGAATTGTGTGGCCCTTGGCAGTTGAGTAGAAGAGTGAATAGACAATACTGACTATACTATTGACTACAGCTCAATAAGTATCCCTTGGCCCTTTCCCTGTTGCTAAAAGTACAATGCAGAAAGGCTTAAAACACTGCAGAGGATTTCTTCCTAGCTTTAATGCCCGTGGTACCATTCAGTCTGGCACCCAGAGTAACACAGGACACCAGCCTCCATCAAACCCTATCTGCAAGTGCCTTGCGGCTGCCGACTCAATGAGCCCCTTGCCCAGAGAATCACAGTGGCTCGGGAAATACAGACAGGCTGTTGGCATTCACTGTTTCATGCTCATCTCTTTAGGCTCTGTAAGGAAATGCTGTGCAATGACACCCTTATTGGCCCTGGATGAATCAGATTAATTATTCCAATGAGAAACTTCCCCTAGCAAGTTATTTTCCTGTTCAGTGCACTTTGTAAATATGAACTGCCTCTTCCAAAATCTTCCTGTGAATGATCAGAAAATCTTGTTTTCCCTGAAAGGAAACTGAGGCATAAGGAAAGGTAAATTACTTGCCCAGGGCACGGGAAAATGTGTATAAATGAAATGAACCGTTTTATCAGCATGCTTATGGGAATTTGTAAATTATAATTACAGTAGGTGATGGGGCAGATTTTTGCCAGTACAGTGTGTGAAAGAGCAATTTTAAAACATTCTCTATCTGTAATTCTCAAGTGTTTTCTAGTAGAGGAGGGAAGCCCTGAACAACACATATAACTGTCTGCACAACAAACCTGTTTTTCTCAGTTGCATCTTGCAGATCCATTAGAAATAGTCCATGAACTCCCATAGATCCCTGCTGCAGTGATTAGGAAACACTGTAGATAGAACATTTTCATCACAGTGGAAAAGAAGATATTAGGAAATTTGGTTTTAATCTAATTCAGAACAGGAAAAATTCTGATTTCCTAGCTGTCCACCAAGCAGAATGCCCAGCTGATTTTTGTTTTGGAATTTAAATTTTATATTGCAATAGAAATAGGAAACACCGTGCCAAAAACTAAAGACATTTCTATTAATCCTAAGTAGCAACTGCTTATGGGATTTTAATGAAGGGATGCAAAAAAGAATGGCAGAACATTTCCAGCAGCACATCTGTGGTAACAGGGGCTATTGGCATAGGATATTAGTATACTTTATCTTTATGCATTTCTATAGGCATATTAAACTCAAATTATGCAGATATGAAATTTACACAAAAAAAAAAAAAAACCAAAAAAAAAACCAAACAAACCTCTACATATGTTGCGAGGACTGAAAATTTCAAAACTTAAAAATTCCCCAAACAGAAGTTACCAAAGCTTTCTTTCACCACAATTCAGGTTTTTCCCTGGAAGAAGATGCTGACATTTCATTTCTCCCAACAAATTTTGGTTTTGACTGAATAGTGTTTTCCAACAGAAAACAATATTGGTATAGAGTTTCTAAACAGCTCCAATCCCAAATCAACATTTGCAGCCCATAATTACAGACAGGCAGCTTACAGTGGCTTAAATAAAGATATGAACTTTCTAGAAGTTTAACTATGGAAGGGCTGGAGAAGGCATCATGAAGCCAGATGTGACCTTGTTTGCCTGCCAGAAGCACAGATGGGTTAAGAGAAAGCACCAGGTCAAGGGTTTAGGAGAGTCAGCTCAGTAGTGCCAACATCCCATCAGGGTTTGATACTTAACCAGACTCAAACTGCAGAAAACAGACGGTATGAAGGGCACGGCAGTCCTTCCAACAGGATCAGCATGAGTAAACCATCTTCATGCAGGCAGCCTTGCCCCAGGGCATGTATGATGTGACAAAACTGTCCTACCCCTAACAAGTTGGGGCAACAGGGGATACTGCAAGTGTGCATGCTTGTGGGGGATCCCCTGGGAGGTACTGGGATGGGGTGAAGCGGCAGTCTGGCACTCATTCATGGCAGCAGAGAGGTAAAATCCTGGGCTGTAATCCCCAGGGGATGGCAAAGATATAACTGAGAAATGGGCTGAACTGTTAAAGATGCCTGTGTTTATGTATTGCAAAACCAATGGAAAAATTGGGAGAAACACATCTCCCAGTTTATGTTCTTCTTTCCAAGGACTTTGATCTTGCCTCTTATTCCTAAGATAAACACAGGAAACTTTATATCAGGCTGGTGCCTGCTATTTTCTTTGGGTTTAGGAGGCATCGCTGTGTGCTTCACCCCTGGGAGCCCTCCATTCACAGGAGAGCTGGGAAAGCTTGTGTCCCAAGGCAGCGCTGAAATGAGGATCTTCTCCTGGATGAACCACAAAGCAGCTTACTCCAGATGAGCCAGGAGGAGCTGAGCGGAAACATCTCAGCTGGAAGTCTCTCTTAGCATCTATTACAACAGCAGGGTTATCTTTGCTGCCGAAAGGAGATGTTACTGTGAGCTATGACAAACTCATTGGGTTTTACAACAACACCGGAAAACTCACTGCAATGAATTTAGAAAGGATGTTCAGGGAATGCTAAGTCAGTCCCTTCCTGCCTTTAGTTTGGCACCACTCATTAGACCTTGCTCTAAGGCGCGATACATGAGTCTGGATTGTATGCACGTGCACACACAAATACAGGCACATTTTTTTTTTCTGTAGGGTTGCTCACAAGGGTATGGCCATTGGGAGGTACTTTATTTTAGTGGAGAATATGGAATACTGAGTTGATTGGAAATGAAAGAGCAGACAAGAGGCTCCACTGGCATTCTCCTGAATTCATCAAAAAAACAATATCAATGGGCATGTGAAATCCTCACCATTCTGTAGTGAATCAGCCCACTAATGAGAAAACACACATGTGCCCAAAGCAGTGATTGCAGCTCAAGCTTCTTGGCTTCAAAACTGCCTCTCAAGCTACAGAAGAAAGAGTTGTAGTTAGCAGAAGCGCTACAGCTACTTCACCAGCACTCTCCCAAAGCCCCAAGCCAGAGGCGAGCCCTTTGCTTGACAAAAGGCCACTAGAGTGGTACCACCCAAGGAATGGTTTAGGGCAGTTAAGGGGTAGATTTATGCTGACAGACTTTAGAAGAGGCCTGGCTAGTGCACTGCTAAACTCAAAGTCATGGCACACACCAAGGGAGCTATTCAGGTGCCTACACACAGGCATTGCAGACAACACATGGGGTCAGAGACACCTGTCAGTGGTGGGTGGACATGATACAGGAATACCAGAAACCCATGGCACTTCTGTAGCAGTTAGAGGTAAGGTGGGATACCTGAAAGTCTTTTAAATGTCACTGTGTTTCGCAAACTACATTGCTCCCCAGGTAACTAAAAATTGCTGTGGGGAGCTCTATGCCCACAGCAGGCAGTACTCTAGGTTGCTGGAAAACACTAGCAGGGACATGTTTTCCCCTTGGCACATCCCCTTCTAGAGGAGTCCTAAGAGGGAAAGGCAGGCCAAAGTCCAGCCTGCACATGGTACCACCCAGAAAAAAAAAAAAAGAAAAAAAAGAAAAAAAAGAAAAAAAGAAAATCCACAATGGCAAGGTGAGTACAAGGTGAGGAGCAAGAGCTGAAGGAGCAGCAGAGCATCTTCATTGCTGGGAATCTTGCAATAGCTGCAACTGCCCCAGAAATTTATTCCATCCCTTTCACTATGCCTTTTTCAGAGGGAAATTGGGAACCTTATTGTTATTTATTATGATCACAGCTAGATCTTCAGAGATTTCCTTAATTAGCATCATTAGACACACAGCTTAATCTTAAAATCCTGGGCTTGTCAGCATGGCAAATTAAAACTTTGGGTTTTTTCTCTTCTATATGCCAGGTTGCAGAGTATGTGAAGAAACACTGGGGGTCTCCTGACAGTTTCAGAGAGTGTGGGAATCTGTCTTTAATCTTTGATGACTAGAACAGTGTATGCAGAGCAGATGAGTGAGAAGGGTCAGTTCTGTGCCAGAGAGGAAAAGCAGGGGTCATTGCATTTAAAAGAAGACCTACCCTTTTACACACCAGATGAGCCAAGCATACAGCCTGATGCCTCCCCCCCAGCAAGAGATTTCTCAAAACCCTCCAGGAACAATGGGGAAAAAAAATCTGCTCCAGCTAATGAACACTGAATTCTAGCAGGAAGAAACCCTACAGAAGTATCTGTGACATCCACATTAATAGCAAATGAGTTAGTTGTGATTGATGCTATTCCAGTGAACACCAAAGGAATTAATAATGATTAGGGCCATTATTTTAAAGCATTACCCCCCAAAAAAACCCAAAGGGAAAACAATTAGATGTCTTCTGTGGTTATCTTTCACAGTATACTTACTGCAGTGATCAGACATGATATTATGCCTATTAATCAACAAAATGATGGAAAAGGACATAACTCCTGTATATCCATGAAACAGTCCTTAGAAGCACATACCTTATTTTCTGGTCTGCTCATGAGTCTGCTGCTGCCACAGAGAAATACATTGGGTTTTTTTTGTTTTCCTAGCAGTAGAAGGTGTCTCGCGAGTTTGGAAATAGGTTGGAGAGTTGTTCATTAAAACAAAGAAAACAAATAATACTGCCCACACTCTAGGGACAGACTTTGCATTCATAGATCATATGACCCTGCTTAGCCCCCCTAGGTCTGAGGGAGAGGAACCAACAACAGGTCTTTCCACTTCATTTTTGTTTGTTTTAGCTCATGTGCTCCAAGCCCAGTAAGATTAGTTCTTCATCAGTAATGAAAGGTTGCATCAAGCCTTATCACTATACTGCAGGTGAAGAAACTGAGGCTCTGAGATGTCATGAGGTTTTCCTGAGGTCACACACTAATCAGTACAGAGCCAGAGGGAAATCCTGATTTTTGGCACTCTGCATTAACCACTGAGTTAATAATCTCTCTTGTTCATCTCTGATGCGTTGATTCACTTCTGTCATCAATGGGTCATGACCCAAAGTCATTGCTCATCCGTGTCATGGTCTTGCAATGCAAAATGAGCTTTTAGTAATTCAGCTGAACCTAATGGGTGGCTTCAAACACAAATGCCATCTGGGAGAGGGCTGTGGGGTGCAATCTCTCCCCCAGACTACCCACCCCATGCAGAAGACATGGTGTGTCCATGTATGTGATTCTTGCATTGACAGCAGGCCAGCTGCTGTGAAAGGGGTGCAGGCTTAAGCCCAGCTCAAGCCTGACTGGAGTTAATAGTTCCTGGGGTTTGTATACTTTCAGAATGGGTTGACTGGCCAGGACTGGTTGGGAGGAAAGATGGTGGAAAAGTGGGATTGGCCAGTAACATGATGTATCTACCTCCCGCCAGGCAGGAGCAGATGAGATTTCATTATTTGTAAAGCCACAATATGCCAGAAGATGAATAACCACACCGGCATCTCTCTTCTTTTCCAGGGTGTAGTTGTTATGTCCGCCATACCCACATTGCAGCTGAAAAAAGGAAAGGAGGTGAGTTTGAGCACAATCAATGACAAAACAACATCAACTCTCAGGACTGTTTTCTCTTCCAAGTTAAATTTCAGCTGTAATTAAACTCTCCCAGACTGCATACACTTGGCTTCCATTTTCCTTTTGAAAAGTGATCTGAATTTCCCAGCCAATTCTCTGTACCCCTCAGTCACAACTTTGATGATTAACGTCCCCAGGCTGGGATGAGAATCCCAATAGGAGCCTGTAATCAAATTCCTCATTGATTTCCGTGATACGGGATCAGAAGCACAATGATGAAGCAATCCTAATTTTGCAGCCAGAGCCAAATGCCAATTAGATCCTCAGTGGGTGTAAACTGAGCTGGCATTGTTCTCCCTGGAAGAGATAATGCTGATTTACACCCAGAGATCTACCCTGCTGGCCTTTCCTGTGCTGTAACCCTGGGCTTCCACTCCCTTGGTGGCCCAATGGCCCATATGGAGGTGGGCAAAAGTGTTTTTCCATGACTGTGGGTGTCCATGTCTCTGGAGTAAATGGGAAATTATCTTCTTTCTCTGTTCCTACCAGTGAGACTAAGCATAGTCCTTATTTTAAAGGTCCTTTTAGGCTGCCTGGAAGCACTAAAGTTTGACAGTGGAAACCCATCTGTCCATGCCTCTCTTTATTTCCAGCTTGAGCAACCACCCTGCCCTGGAGCTCCTTCGGTGGATGACATGGGTCACCCTTCTCCCTCGGGGAATGCCTTCCTGGCTCATGGCAACAACTCTGGCTCTTTACAGCTTCCAGGGCATCACAGCACAGCTCTGCAATGCAGGACATCTCCCCCCGCCTCCCCCCGGCTGCTCATCGGTTGTCACTTAGCCCTTTCTTTCCACATCTGGGCTTAGCGTTGCTTTCAGAAACAAAATCCTTGTGATTCCACTACCAAAGAAATCAAAGCAGGGAAGAAAAATAAAACCTTAGAAATCTGTCTGCAGAAAATAAATGGTAGCTGCATAAGGCTTTGCAGAGCCACCCACCCATCCTGAGCACGTGGCGGCTGTCCCCACTGAGTGCCTCCGTGGTGGTGTGCCACCTGGCTGGGGAGGCAGCCGCTCCAGAAGGGGTTAGCCTGCACCCATACAGCAACAACCCACGTTACAAATGGCAGAAGCAAAACAGAATATATTCAGGGAATTAACTGTACGGAAAATTATCCAGGCTATTAAAAGCCACACGAACACGCTGAATATCATGCATTTTAAGCGTACACAGAAAAACATCATTTTGAAGGGGATTATTGTTTAAATAGGCAATAGGGGTTCTAGCAGATAAGCTTCCCGCTCCTGTCTTCTCTTATTGTCTGGAGTACATTATCTCCACCATAATATTCTCAGCTCTCTCCAGGAGTATTGTCAGAGTGAAATGCTATTTTAAAAGTATATGTTTATGTTTCAATAGACTTTATAATAGCAAACACATCCGCCCAAGACACAGTAAGTGAGAAGGAAAAAAAGGAGGAAAATCAAGAGACAGAGGTTGCAGCTTTCATGGCATTGAGTATAACAGGAATAAATGTTATCCAGCGAAAGGTACCCTATTTTTTTCTTCCTTCCTGCTGAACACAGGGGATCCCTGCATCCCGAGGAGGACTAGCTAATGTGCATTTGACAACTGGACAAGGACCCAGCAGCGCATGCCACTCAGACAACAGCAGGTCTGCTCAGGACTGCGTCTCCTCTGTAGTCTTCATGGTCCCACCAGTTCAACAGTCAGTTCACTGAATTTTCAAGCCTGAGTTTAAAAGGCGGGAAAACATCCCAATGCAAGGCCAAGCCACCACAGGCTTCCGGCAATCTGCTCTGAATTGTGGAAAAGTTTGAGCAACCCTCATCCTGCATCTTGCACAGAGGCCTGGAGGCAACCTATTGGGATGACTCTGTGTTTCGCTTTGCTGTGGGTGTCCATGCATGCGTGTAGATGGGCCTGGCTGGGCTGTGGCATTTATACATGGGAGGGGGCAGGAACTGCCCCTGAGCCTGTAATTCACTTTGGAAACTGTCAGACATCTTTACAATGCATTTCTGAAAGATATACTGTATAGAGCGAATTTCTAACAAGCTTCCATGTGATTTTCATCTCTCAAGTGAGAGAAACCTGATAAAGATATAGATCCATTCTCACATCTTGGCATAAAATCATATCTTATTGGTTTAGATCATTCTGTGTCTTATTTTTTTATAGTACTAGTGTTTTCTAGTTCCAGCAGAAAATACAAACACTCAAGAGATCTCATTTTTCTGCTAAATGGATTTTCATTCCACATGAGTTATCTCTCTCTAGATATAAACATACACACACACACAGATACACCACATACACCCCCTCACGTTAAATACCAAAGACACCATTAAATGTAATGTTAAAATAAAAAAATCCCCAGGCTCATGCTCAAAAATCCCCTCTTTTAAGCATTCACAATTTAAAAGATACTTAAATAGACGTTCTTCAAACTTGAGTCAATTTTAGCCTCTCTAGTGAAAGCCCATAAAACAAGCCGAGTAGTAATTTTCAGGGGGAGCTATTCTGGGAACAGTGCACATGTAACAACTCCATTGTTATATGTGGGATGAATGTGTTCTCTACTCATACTCACCTAAGTTAACTAGGTCAGCTGAATGGAAGCAAACTCTCAGTAACCATAAGAAAATATTACAGGAAGGAATTAATCTGAAAAGAGAGAAGCACTTGCTTCCTCTCCGAGAAAAAAGAGAAACTACAAAGGACAGTTTGAATACTGAATTTATTGCAAGCTTTTTCTTACAGACTCAGAGCCAAAAATCTGCTGTCAGTTACATTAGTATAAATCTGGAGCAGCTCCACTATCATCATTAGAGTTACAGGCCAATTATGTAATGAAAAGAAGTATTTCAGGCTTGCCAAAAATCTTAAATGTAGGTCCCGCTTCAGGCCGTGCTGAAAGCCTAGATAAGTGGCCTGAATTTCAGCATACCCTTCACCAGCATTTCCTGTCACTTACCTATTATTATTATACCTATCAACAGTATATGTATAGATTAATACTGTGTAATCAAGCATTATTTGACCTCTAGTTCTGGGAGTAAAGAGAAAGTCAACCCATTGACTTTCCATGTCTTTGATGTTAAACTCTACAGACAAAATGCTATTTGGAAGAGCCTGATAGATGGCTGGATAAAATATCCAGAGAGATCTTAATGCATTCATTTGCCCTTCCTTTAAGATATGGCTGTCAAAGGAGATCGTATCACCAGGAGTGGTGGCGAGATTCAGGATGACCCGGGATTTTTTAGGCAGCATGGTCCAGAGAAAGATTTTCTCTAACTTTGAGAAGGTGCATTCTGATATTGACCTCTTGCTTCTCGCTCTCTGCCACAGCTTCCCAAGAAGAGGTTTCGGGGTAGCAGCCACTGCTCAATTTATAGTGGATTGGGAATTTGCACTTTCTGGTTTAGCTAAAAAGCCTGATCTTGGACACAAGACACATTTCCCTTTAAAAGTGTTATATAACCCTTACCAGCTCTTCCTCTTTCCCTGCCTTCCAAATTCCCAGCACCACTAAAAACAAGAAAGCTCATTTTGATGGACTGGTCTTTACCTAAAAAAAATTCTGTAACCAAAATCCTCCAAACATTTCTGCCAAAATCTGAGGCCCTGCAGAGCTGCCACCCTGGCACATGCACATTCACGTGTGCATACAATACATGCAGATGTATAAATATCCATGCAGGTTTCACAAAAAGTTGGTACTAAACTCCAGCCATGGCTGGAGAGTAGGAATGCTAACCAATTCTTATTTACCACACTGTTGGAAGGTGAGAGTTTGCAGAGTGCCTGGTGTGGTCTCTTCCTCCATCTTCCTGAAGATGCAGAGTATGTAGAAATGTGAAGTGGAAAAAAAAAAAAAGCAGGTTATTCCCAGGGGTGTAATTGGACAGCAGTGCCTGGATCACAGCCAGAAGATCAGAGGAAGAGAGGAGAGCACTGAGTAATGAACCGCATGCTTTTAATTTCACTTAAGAACTCAAAGCAGGAAAACCTGAGCTGTATCCATGGGGACTGCAATCAATAGCCAAGCAGATAACAAAGAACTAGTGCTCAGGATAGAAAACTGCCTGGGCCCATTAGTTTATTGCTCGGCCTTTCTTTACGGACTCACTCTTTCTTGCGTGTTTTTGGCTCCAGCTCTGAATCCTTCAAACACTAGGGAGCAGCAGCTTCCTTTGAAAACCTCCTAGCTGCACGGTGGGGCTGATGCTGTCAGCTTCTGCCATGTGCCAGCCCTTAAAATAAAGAGAGAGAAGCGGGGGGAAAGGGAGGGGGCTGGTGGGAAAGCGTTCCTGATGATAATTTGATTGCATGCATTAATGATCAAAGTGTTGCAGACTAATTACCAACACTTACCTCTCAGATATTAAGTTATCATTTATTCACACACACACCCCCCCCCCCAAGCTTTAGCTTTCCGTCTACCCCCTGTTCAGGGTGATCATCTGCAGCCTGACACCTCGACCTGCACCCTGACACACTGACACCCCGGGCAGCCTGATGAGCTCCCACTCAGGCTCTCGGGGAACATCCCCTCCGCAACACTGCCGTGTGCTCCCTTTGGTGGCTACTCTCCCATTGCAGGGGTCCTGGGCAACCAGGTCAGCGTGGGAGAGGGATGCAAGAGCAGGTTTTGTCATGATCTAGAACAGTTATTGAGGAAAAAAAATCAGCCACCTGTTCTTCTTCATCACATCTCCAAAGATTAATCCCTCAGGGTGGGTACCTTGGTGCAAGGTGCCTGTGTAGGAGTGGTGCCAACTGGGTACCCACCCGAGCCAGAAATGCAAATGACAGTCCCAAACAATGTGCTTTTCGATGCTGCTTCCAGCATCCATTTTAACTAGACAAATGCCAGCCTGCTGCCATCTGGTAGCAAAAGGTACTAAAAGCCTCTGTGAGGAGCAGAGGGAATCTGGGGTATATTACCAGTTACGAACAGGTTGCAGAGGAGGAGATTTCTTTTTAACCTGGGCTTTTCATACTCAAAAATGAACACAAAGGACTCTCGTAATGATGAGGACTTAGGAAATACTCCCTCAAATGCCCCTTCTGCCTCTCTCCTCTGTGGCAGCAGGAAAAGTGTCCTTGCCTCTTTCAGTGCCTCCTTTCTCTGGAGGAAGGGCAGGCAGGAGCAAATGCTGGGTTGGATTTTATTTTATGTTTTTAATTAGATTATCTTTAATTGACTAACACCTTCCCCTGAGCCATCTTGCTCTGCTCAGAGACAAAATACCACAGAATTGGCCCATTTTCCAAGAGCACTGTGGTATTTCCTCTCTTCCTGCAGATAAATAACCTCCATGGAGACTTGGCTACCTGCTTGCAACTACTAGAAATAACCAAAAAATGAGGACCAGATTCACAACCAGTGGCAATCAGCTTAACCTGAGTGCTGTCAGAAGAGTTGCATGCCTTCTGCATGCTGCTAAGGAGCGCTCTTAATGTATGCAAGGGACTATTGCTGGGGATCTTTGTCCTTTTCCACCTGACTCCTTTCACAGGGTGAAACTAAAGTTGTTGCTAAATAAAATCATCAGAGCTGCTAGTTCTGAGGTGGTGCTTGAGACACAAGTAGGTCCACATGACCTTATGGCTCCTTCATTCCAGAGTATGGCTGTGTCCAGGGAGGTTCCCACACACACAGCTTGATAGTCAGCATCTCAGTGATGTTTTCAGGCAGCAGCACAATTGGTCGAAAGCATCAAGAGCACGGTGAGGCGGTTTCATTAGAGCACACACAGAGCAGATGAGATGTCACTCTGTTTACTTACACGTACTGTGCACAAACTGCCCATTATTGGCATTGCAAAGTTACTGGCTGCAGGAGGCACAGCATTGTCTTTCAAAAAGCTGTAATGAAAGTGGGTCAGACATTTTCCCTTCCCGGGGCAATCCTTTAGCATAAGCAGGGATTTAAGTGTGCACAATTCCCATTATCTGCGATTGTTATATTCTTTCCTACAAAGAAAGGGCTTCATAATTTGACCAGATCTGTCAAATGCACACACAGCGATGAAAATGGCCCATTAGATGATAGGGGGTTGCCTTTTCAGTGCTGAGGAAGAGCTCAGCCCTCCTGGGACAGGATGATTCCAATCCTGAACTGATAAACTGTGCTCGATCTTTTCGGGGGAGTCTTTTCATATGGGCATGCAGCTATTCTGCTTATTTTGTTGCACAGTAGAGCCCAGCTTGTACCTGGGTCTCCTTTGCAGCCAAGGGGGTGGTTTCAGGCATGACCTGCCTGTTCCTGAGCTTCACAGCAGAGCCAAGGGTGAACCAGTCCAGCAAAAAGCAGACTTTCCACCCAGCCAGAAGTTGTCTGTGTGATGCATCTCCCATACAGAGAGCAGAGCAGCAGGTCCAGCACCTGCATGCAGGAGCTACATGACAAGGGAATGTCTGGACCTTGTCCAGGCCACTGGCAGTGGACCATCAGGCATCCAGAAATATGGTACAGCATCACCCGAAACAGTAGGGGAGTAAGTTAAAGTAGCAAAATGTCTGCCAGGTGCAAGTCTCTTCAAGCCCCTGAAAAGCTGAGCTGGAAGCCATTTTAAGATGCATCAAAGACCCCTATGAATGGCCAGTCTGAGATCACTTTCCCATCTCAGGCATTAACATTTAGTGTCAGCTCTGCTCTCACTACAAATATTAGAATAAGAAGCAGAAAATGGGAACAGAACAGGAAACGTTGTAAAAAATCCAGTCCCTGTAGTAGCCTTAAAAATTACTTCTGTGGTTCTCCTTGAAAGAGAGAGTGTTTCAAATACCTTTGCTGACCTGACCTTGTTTCACGATGCTCTTCCTCTTTGGAGGATATAAGGCTACTAGAAGAAAAGTGAATTTAATAGGAAGGAAGGAAGGAAGACAAAGAAGAATCCTGTATTGCACAGGAAGGGAAGACAAGACTGAAAAAAAGTTAAAAACCCCTTCATCATCATCATCATTCAGTTAAGGATAGGTGAGGTTGTTGCTCTCTTTTGGGTCTGAAGGCAAGTTCTGAATTTGTTCTCACTGAAAGACGAGATATTGCAAATAGCTTCTGATTTCTTATCCTCTCCATTTCCTGGGAACTGGGTGGTGGTTTTTCTTAGGTAGCAAGGCTGTCTGGCAGCCCCTGGGACTAAAACCTCTTCCAAGAATTCTGAGGTAGACCCAGAGACAAAAAGAAAAGGAGAGTGTCATCTTTTTTTTTTCTGTTCTGCTGTTTCTTTCAGAACAGCTGAAGAAATGATACAAATTGACTCTCAGGTGCCACATACTAATGAGCATTTGAGAGCTTCCATGTTTTCAGACTCCAAGGTGGAAGCAAACCAGCACACATACAAAAAAAAAAAAGAAACATGATGAGACTGTTCCTCTCCATAAGATTAAAGCACAGCAGTAGTCAGGGAGGCAACTTTCTAGTGATGACCTCCGACATATCCAATATTTATTCCCTTTCCATGGGTCTCTGCTCACCACTCAGAAAGATGATCTTTCTAAATGCCAACTCATCCAACTCTACCCCTGATCGGAGGAGAATTCAGTCTGGCTCTTACCTCCGTACTGGCAATAACGATTCTTCAAATGGAAATTAGCCGACAGATTTGATGATGATGCACGAGCCAGAAGAGAATACAGCTCACTCTGCCATAGCTCTGCAATCTCCTCAGGGAAAACAGGAGTAAAAATCCATTTGTGTTTGCAAACAAGATATGTCTTGAATGTTCACTGGGGACCTCTTGAGCAAGGAGGTGCCAATTTTACTGTCGTTTTTCTAGACATCACATAAAACCTGCAGCCCAAGTGCATGAGGTATTTTCCTCTCCAATAAAGACCTTTTGCCCTTGTGTCCTCTACTGAAAGTGTTTCAATTCCTGGAGGAATTTTTGTCCTTCATAATGTAATTACTGATCTGGAGATCTCTCATGCAGAAAAGGAGAAAGGGAATCCACAGTTTGTGTATTTTCCTTCTCTTTCATTCAAGCCTGCAGATAAACACAACTGTTTGTCAGTCACACAGCTGTAGCTACTGGGTCTTAATCATATCTACCAGAATGACAAGTGGGTCAACAAGGTTTTCTCAACCAGACAGGAGGGAAGACTCAGGCCTCTGAAGACCTTACCTTCCAGTAGAGCCAGTGAAATTTAGGACTTAGGCAGCTCCAAGAAGGTACTCCCAGCTCCTTGCAAAGTTATCTCATCTTGAAAATACCTTGAACGCACATTTTAACCAGAATTTACCCAAAAGAATGGTTCCTGACAGTGTATTGTCTTTTCCCTCTCACAAGCTTGTAATTCTGAAAATGAACTTAGCAGTTAGGATGGACATTTAAGATTAGAGGCAGAAAGCTATTAGTGCTCTCTATTTCTAATTAAGGAGTAAAAATCTATAGCAAATTAGCCTTCTAAATAGGAGATAGCACCATAAATACCTTTGTAGACCTTGGGCTAAATCCTTTTGCTCCCACCGTAAACGACTTACCCTATGCTCCACGTTTATCTCCACAAGTGGATCTAATGTGAGAAAGCTTCATCAAATTCAAACAATGAGTATAATTTTACAGGGAAAATTAATGAAGAGTCTAATTTAAGACCATGGACACTAACTCAAAGGAAAATTTAGCCTGATTATCTGAAAACACTACATAACAGGTCTGTGAAACTGGAGATGTGTCACTCCACAGAAAGAAGAAAAAAAAGACATTTAAAACTAGACTGAAGAAAAATCATGGCACTGAGGGAGAAGCCTGTGGTGAGAGGGGAGGACAGGATGAGTAAATAAGGCTTTTTGTCCTGAATTTTTGTCCTCGATGAAGGGGGAAAACCTTTCTGAGTTTACAGTGACAAAGAGAATGTTGCTGCAATCTCTTTTCATTTAAATTAGCAGGTCATCCTGGGAGACGCTGGGAGGAGGAGGAGGGAGAGGAGGGGACTTGCTTCAAATGACTAAAAGAAAAACAAGGACATCTCAAAGGATGAAGCGAATTGCTCAGAATATGGAGTTCGCTTACATATGCCAACTTAGCATAAAAAGGCACTAAAACACAAAAGTCCCTGAACAAAATACAGTGAATACAGCAAGTTGGAAACGTGGTCACAGGGAGTTTGTATCCAGGTGCTGGCTTAGTAATTGGGTCAATGTCTGCGGATTCATGAGTACAGGTGTCCCACAGGGAAGAAACAGAGCATGCTCGTAACCTACCCTGTATCTCCTGAATCTATCATCCATCCCCAGATAGCTTAATTCATTTAGAAGAAAGAAAAAAAAAAATGTTTCTAAACCCCAAAACGAGGCAACAAATTTGACAGTGAAAGAAAGAGAGAGGCTGGCTGTGTGTCCTTGATAGGCTCTTTGCTTTCCCTTGGTAAGCCATGAAAGGTAGATTAAAAAAGGAAACTGTTGTTTCAGACTTGCCTCCCCAAATTTTTCCCTTGTCATATCTGCTCTGCTCTGTTTTCCAAGGGTTCCTGTGGGCTGTCTGTTGCTCCCTGAAAGAGCAACCTTTACAAAGGCTGAAAGCAGTATGCATTTTGCCTCCTGCCAGCATCCTGTTTGCAGAGCCATCTTGCTGGCAGCATGCGGACAGCAGATCTGAACATGCCCTATAGCATGCTAATAAGCCAGGAGGATTTGAGGAGGAGGGCTCTGGACAGGCCTCGGGTGCCTGCAGGCTGAGATGGAGGTAAACAAACATATCTGTCTTCAGGATGACCCAACAGAAAGTCTCCACAACCCTGTTGTCCTCCTCACCCTCTTCCTCCAGTACCTTGCATGACATGACTAGCATCTACCACAGGTTCCTCTCTCCAAGAAGGAACCCTTATATGGCCAGCAGTTTTATTAGGAGGTCCTTTTTTTAATGTTCAAGCTCCTTCATGGTAATAGGGGAGGAGGTGAGTAGAAGAAGGGACCTATCTGGCACTTGGAGAAGGACTTGGCAAGTTTTACAGAGGTCTTAATTGCTGTGCAATTTGCTGGCAGCCACAAACTGAACTCTAATACAGAGAAGCTTCCTCCTATGGTTGAAGAGATCATAAAGGACAGGTGTAGAAGAAGTCCGTAATACTACAGAGTCTCTAGGTAGTGTGAAGACCTATAGGAAAGACCTTGCAGCCTAGACCAGTCACTGTGGTGGTCTAAATTAGAAAAGGAATATACCCAGTCAAATGAGTAGCTCAAAAGTGCAAGGGGCAACTGATACCTCTCTAACCGTGCTGGACATAAGCAGTGTTTTCCCCAAAATATCAGCCCAGGCTAATGAAACTGTCTCATGTTATTTGCACATATGCTGAAATCACACAGTCCAGTCTGAGGGTTATAAGACAATGACTACGTAAATTTAAGATCATGAACAGGGTCTACTATTTGTCTTCAAGGCAATTTTGCTATTAAAGAGGGAGAAGAAAACAAATCAAGCAAATTATATTTGTTTTAAAATGTTCAATCTCCTCATCTAACTCATTTAGCCAGTTTCATTGCTTGTCGGGTGTGACTGCCTATATAATTCTCCATTGTTTCTAATGTCCTGTTTAGACTCGGGTAATTGACCCACTCAGACATCTTTCATTAGCCTTCTTATTTTAATAAAAAGCACTTGAGAAATTTATAAATACCAAGATGAATCAACATAAAAAATACAGTTAAGGAAGGTTCTTATTTAGCTGTTTCCCCCCTTGCTTTTCTCTGGTTAATAGCTACAAGTGGGCAACTGGCAGTAAAGGAAGATACAGTGCAACAGGAAGGTTTCCCAGTTGTTCCTTCTGGTTAAAAAGAAAAGACACAGCCAATAGTTGCACCTTCATCAGAAGGACATTAATTCAAAGTCCATTGTGTTTATGGCTATCTTGGGTCAAGCCTTGATTGTTCATCATCAAGCCTTGAGATCAGTTTAAACTGGTTGTTAATATCTGAAAAATGGGTAATTAACAGTCCCTTATGAAGGTACTTCCTGGACAACCTGAAGCCATAGGTGGAACATTGGAAGTGTTCAATATTTAACTCTCTTGCAAGCTGAGAGAACAACATTTAATTAGCAATAAACTCACTAGCACTTCCAAGCAAGGCCAGTGGCTGGAAAGGCACAACTCCGATCAATTTTCCTTGAAATACCTGTTGGAGAAACTCAGCATTCAATTGCAATCCCTCCTGAAGTTCACTGAAACTTTTCACTCCCCAAAACTCCACTGTGGGGGGAGGATGTGTGATGCGTGTAACTTGACTGTGTCTTTAATATTGGCTATATGCACACACTACATTAGCTCAGTAAGAACTGTTTGGAATTGCACCTAGGAAGCACGCCATGAACCCAAAAAGACCTTTCTTTGCAGGTGTTCAAGAGATGATAAAAAAGCCATTCACTTTGATGTCTATGCTCAGCCCAACTTGGCTTGCCAGATGCCTGGACCTAGCAGCAAATAAAGCCAGAGGTGGTGGCTATCTTAAAAGACCATCAGATTGAGGGTGAGGTAACAAGGTGGCTAAGAAAGACAGACCAAAACCAAGCCTTTGGAGGACAGCACCTCGAGGGTAGCTCAGCACATACAATTAACTGGTGGGGATGGCCAACATCTGGGCTTGACAGACACATTCTTAGACCTTCTTATTCATTCAGCCTCCTTTTCTTGTCATTCAATGCTTCATTCCTATGCTGAAGCACTCTGAAAGGGCAAGTATGGCAAAATTAGAGGCCACTGTAGGAGTGAGAGAGGGAGAACCAGGAAGTGGCACCTTGGGGCAAAAAAGAAACACATCCAGAGTATGCTGGGAGGGATCTGCTCAGAAAAACACTGGGGAAGACTGCAGCCAGCCCTGTAATTGCAATAGTCTTAATAATAAAGCAGGAGCAATGTTGAAAACAGATGATCCAGAAGAAGCTCAGGGATTAAGGAGAAAGCTTTGCAGAATTTTTCAGACACCATCAGATGTGCTTTAATATCAGCCAGTGCTTCCTGGAAGAGTGAACAAATAATCTGGTGTAAAACAATTCTTCCCATTTTGCCATATTTTTCTACTTAGCTTTTAGTATTTCAGGGAATTTTTGATCTTTCAAGCACAATTAAAGGGACTGGGATGGGGGATTCTGTTCTTTTCCTCTCCACAGGTTCCAGGTTGAATTAGCTTAGTTTTCAAGTCAGCTTCTTTGTTTTAATAAGATTGCACGCATATGTTTAAGGGTTTTATACTAACATAATTATGTATATAGATCAATAGAAATGCATATTATGAAGTAGGTACACAAGTACACTGTATAAAGGATACATGTTTTTCATACAGCAATCATTACATACAGCTTAACATTTTGGTGATTGACACAACATTATTATAACTAAATTGGAAAGCATCTTTTTCTGTAGCACCTGCCTCGCTGTTTTTGCGGAGAAGATGGATGGGAGTTGTAAGACTCCCCACACTATCCCTTCCCCTTTTATTCTGCATTAATGCTCTGAGAATGGAGAAGGCCCCAGACAGAGCAAGAGTGGGCAAATCTTTAATTTGGAGTCTGGTTTTAGATGTCTTCATGCCTGGGCCATGTGTGCACCGAGACATGCCAGGTTGCACAGATTTTACTTCTTCCCTTCATTAAGAGGTTGTGCATACTGGTAGAAGTCAGTGGGCACCAGGACATCCTCCTGAAGTGGAGGACACTGGAGTTCCCATTGAATTGTTCCCTGAGTGCTGGCAGGCACAACCTGTGACTGACATCCATCTGGGGACAGCAGTGCTTATTTTAGCACTGGTGTCGGGGGTCTCTTGCAGCCTGCTCTCTTTGCTTGCTGCAACTCCTCTCCAACCTATCTGTTTCCAGCCAGTAGTATGGATGGGCATTTTGGCAGGGTTATCATTCTCTGTGATACCCTGGAGACCAGGATACATTTAGACACTGTAATAATACTGATAACGATAATAATAAATAAAGCTGGAATCTTGGGGGGACATTTATTTTAATGATTCCAGCTCTGCCTGCTACATTCAGAGGTAATATCAGCTATCTGTCTACATCTTCTTTAATCTGGCCAACTAATTTGAGGTAGTATTTATCACATAAAGGCTCTGGGTATTTGCAAATCTCTCTTCTGTCCATTCATAAGACTCAAAACTTGGATTTCATGAAGCAGAAGATCCCTAGGGCTAACTAGCCCAGGCTTGAGGCATTTTCAGTTTTGAGGTCTATCCTGCAAGTGGTGAGCACTTCTCCCTGGTGCTGGGCTTGTTCGCCATTCCCAGCATTCAGGGAGAACCTAGAGATTAATAAAGGAGTCAAGTAGTGATACAGCGATACATATGCAAATATTCTCCCATCTTCCAGCTCTTCATGGTTCACGGATGTATTGAGCCAGAGATGCAATATCTTCCCAGTTAATAACTCAGGTGGACTCCCTTTCCGTGAGCATGCTCGTTCTCTCCCTGAACCTATGCAAACTTTTAAGTATTCAGTATTTCCTGTGGGAAGGATTTCCACAGGTTATCCACACACTGGGCTGAGAACAACACACATGCACTCATTCTGTGCTTGCTGACTGCTTACCTCATTTGGTGGCCCCTTATTCCTCTCTTGGAAAAGATGGGGACTACTTGGTCCCTCTGGTTCAGAGTTCACTGTGAAAGATTTAAATCTGGCAGCAGATGCCTGCACCTTTGTGGAAAACCCACTGAGCTCTCATGCATCTTACAGCAGCCTAAGAGATGGATCGAGGAAAATTAGTGGGCAGCATCTCATCTGCGCTATATCTCTTAAGAGGGGTCTCGGTGAGCAGTTCAGAAACAAGCATCTTTCAGAGCACTAAGGCCTCCTTTTTTGCCTAACAAGTTGTGCTCTCACACTCTTTTTCTCTAGCCTTGTCATCCAGTGTAATGACTCATGCAAATGAGGAGCAGCTGAACTTAAAAAAGAAAAGTCCTTAGGGACTATCAAAGGGCACAGAACTTGGGGAGAGGGAGGGAAAAATGTATTTGCGTAGTCATCATGACAGTCGCCAGAGCAACAAACAATTAGGTTCTTCGTTGCTGATGAATTAACAATGCTTCAGCTGCAGTATCTGCTCTGCAGTCTCTATCCAGGAGTCAGTCAGGCCTTCAGGTGTTTAACCAGCACTTGCAAAAATCCTTGAAAAGAGGGGAATTTCACTTCAGAGTGAGTCTGTCCTCCCTCAGGGCATCCCTGGAGAGGTAACTCCTCAACTCACCCACTTGGCTAATGAGTGTTAGTGCTACTCTGTGCAAAAACTCCTCAAGGTGAATGCATCTTATAGGAACATACACAGATACAAGCCACACAGAGGAAATCTTTGTTTCCCACAGATGAAAAAAAAGGGTGTATTTGTATGGGAGAGCACCCTTTCTTGTTTTTCATTCCTCCATCTTCCTTGCAAGCATGAACTCCTTGAATAAAAAGAGACAGTGTTGAAATGGTGTCTCTAGGTCTACAAAAGCAGGCTTGTTTACCAACATGCAGTTAAATCACTACTGAAACACCATCTTAATAACATGACCTTGTTAAAAATGGCTTCTACCTGCACATGCTAATTCCTGCTTATTTCTAAGTTGTGTTTTCTCCCTATTCCCAGTAAAAACAAGTGTTTACATATCACCTCAGCTGGACAGAGTGCAAAGGCAAGTGATCCTGTTATCTTCCCAATTGCACAACCTCTATTGATGGCATAAGGCATGGAAAAAGCAGGGCTTGATTTTTCGAAGTCCCAAGCGGACTTTGCAATGACCATTCTTAGGGAGATCACCGTTTAGTTCTACAGGTGGCTTGAATGAGGCTGAAGATGGCATCCCTGCTGGTGATTTTTCCTTGCTGTTGTTTGCAGGATCCCCAGCCTCAGAGCAATGGGTCTCCCCCTGCACCAGAGCAGGGACTATGTATGGGAATGGGAAATGTGGGGTTCCCTCTCTGGGAACCCATGGGTCTCCTGAAGTCCCAGGCTAAACCCTAATGCACAGTACTGTCTCCAGAGAGCCTATCTTCCTAGAGAACCTGCTGCTCTGGGAACCTTCCCATGGACATGCAATATTCCTCTATTTTAAGATGGGGGTGTGAGTGGAAGAATTAAAATCACAAAATAAAACTGAGAAATCCTTTCTGTCTCCTGGTATCTTTGCTACTTCATTGCTTTATAATAAATGCACATTCCCAGCTGACCTGGGGGACCCTCTCTCCTTCCTGGGCAGAGGCGCTATTCATTCATGGTTCGCAGGGGAAGGAAGGAGTCACGTGCTCTCCTTTCATAGTCATATAACCCAGAATCAAGAACTCTCCACAAGACACTATCTAATCAAAACCAGACGCTCCCTCAGGGCACCATATACATTTAGGAAACAAGGACAGTCAACCCTCCATGACCAAACTTCTCAATGAAGGAGAGAATGTTCCTTTTTCTACCACACTCCTCAAGCTTTCTTGAAAAAGAGAATGTTTTCCTCTCCTTCTCCTTAGTTTCCCACCCTCAAGTCCCAACACAAAATCAAACAGAGAAATAGCATGCTCACAGCTCACTCTGGCAGAAGCACTGCTCAAGGGATACACCCATCTCTAATTCCCTGCTCAAGACAAAAAGATCTGAACATAACAAATGCATTTCTTCCTGACTTCCCCACGGTGGGGCTGAGGGAGGACATCCACAAACAAGGCAGCAAGGGCTACTAGCAAGATGAGACAGACGACGAGGGAGCAGGATCCCTGGGTTTTGCTTCTGGACCTCCCACTGCTCACTGTAGGGAGTGTGGGTAAGTCATGCTTAACCTCCCTACAACACAGTTTATTTAATGCCATCTGGGTTTATTTTTGTGACGTCTCAAAAAACTCATGCTCACGTTCACTTTGTTAGTGCCCATGTGCAAGATCACACACGCAACAAAAGCTAGTGCCTGCCTGTCTCTGAGAATGCACCATCCTTGCACATGACAAAAGAAGACCCCTGGGATTGCCTGTGGCCTTGGCACATGGGCTGAGTGAAGTCTAGGGATCCCAAGGAGTGAGGTGAAAGCTGCAATGTAACTCCTGAGAGAAGGGTGTCTGTCATGTCCAGCTTTGCCCAAAGGTTGACATATACAAGCGGATTTTGGGGGGAAAGAGACACTGCTCTTCACTTTTCAGTCATCCAAGGCATCATCTTCCAACATCTGAATGATGGGGAACGGGTTGTCCATGGGGTAATACTGGTAAGACAACTTGATTTCACAATGGCCAGCTGTAAATCACCTTCCAGTGCTAAAATCTCTGGGGGAGATGCAGTCTTCTTCATTCTACTTGTTGTGCCTAAGACTGCGAAGGCCTTAAATCCCGATTACAGCCTCTTGAGTACACCCACAGGACAAATGTTGAGAGAAGCAGCAGGTTTGCAAGGCCAGAGTCAGACTGTGAGAAGGAAGATCCACTGAGAATAGTGTTAAAAGTAATGTGTTATTCCCAAGAGTGTTTTTCCTCCTAAAGCAAAGGGGTACTTAAGGATGGGCCTTAACTCCTTTGGTGTAAAGCACCATGAAGTGGAGCATGCCAGCCCTGCCACCCCGCTCTTCTGGTCCTCGGTGGGAATCCAGGACTTTCACCCTTCCCTCTCCATTACTCATGGCTTCTGTGACACATGTGCTGCTTCAGGAGGCAAGGGAGGGGACAGCTCAAAATGGAAAAGAAAGCACTGAAAGGCATGATTACATGTGGAAGAAAAAGAAAAAGCCCACTTTCCTCCTCACAAAGGGAAGCTGCTGGCTGATTGCTTTATGCAATACACAGAGGTTGCTTTGTAACACACAGTTTTCTATCCAGGGTCCTCTTTTAACTGCTGCAATAGAAGAGGAGGGAGAAAGAAAGAATGGAATTGGATTCAAGGTTTCTTCACAGAGAAATGCCCAGCCTATCTTATAAGGCTTTTATCGACTCTTATGAAAAATAACTAGATCTGGTTGAGTTTTACAGAGCTCACAGTTCGCATTGCTACCACCTACTAAGCCCAGACGGCCGTCATGGTTCCCTCTGGAGTCTGCCAACCACCTCTTAGCCATTCTCTTCCTCTCAGTGACTGGGTTTTCTGTAGCCTTCCTTGCACAATGTCACTGTGTCAGGCCAGACCTATGCGGCTAGCCAGAGTCTCCCCACACTGTGAGAAAGCAGCCATATTTTTAATGCTACCATCACCTCATCTAGCTAACAAAGGGCCGGAGGTGAAGAGGTAAGAGCAGGAGTGTATGACATGGTAGTAAAAATGATGAGCAAGACATGACCAAATCTGGGAGACTGTGCTGGTTTTGGCTGGGGTAGAGTTAATTTTCTTCATAATAGTTCGTATAGGGCTATGTTTTGGATTTGTGCTGGAAGCAGTGTTGATAATACAGGGATGGTTTTGTTGTTGCTGAGCAATGCTTACACTAAGTCAAGGACTTCTCAGCTTCTCATACTGCCCTGCCAGTAAGGAGGCTGGAGGTGCACAAGAAGTTGAGAGGGGACACAGCCAGGACAGCTGACCCCAACTAACCAAAGGGATATTCCATACCATATGACATTATACTGAATAAAAAATTGGAGGGGTTGGCCAGGGGGCAGCGTGGCCTTGGAAACTGGCTGGGCATTGGTCAGCGGGTGGTGAGCAATTGCTTTGTGTATCACTTGTTTTGCATGTTATTTTACCATTATTATTTTCTTCCTTTTCTGTCCTAATAATTATCTTTATCTCAACCCACAAGTTCTACCTTTTTCCGATTCTCTCCCCCATCCCACTGGGGGGAGTGAGTGAATGGCTGTGTGCTGTTTAGCTGCCTGCCAGGTTAAACCATGACAGAGTTGTACTAGCTATGGTGATGGACAAAATTCATTTGTTTTTTAATTGTACAACCCTCCAATGACTTCTTTACTTCTCATGACAACATTAGTCACACACTCTCCAGTCCATGTACTAAGCTTGGCACCATGGGAAGCAGCTGTTCATGCCAGCTCTCCCTCAGGACCCTCTGTGTCTCTCCAAAGACATGTCCCTCCAAAGCCTCTCATTCCTCATCTCACACTGAACCCTGTATTTTACACCATCACTCTTATCACTGGCCACACATACATTTCTGTAAAGATTTTAGCTGCTGAGAATGGAAGAGGCAGAAGAGTATTTCTTCTCATGTGAATGAAGTTCTCTGTGTTGCCTCCTTTAGGAACTGATCCAGGTTTTCCAAATCCCCCAGCCTGATTTCCAATGAACAATGATTTGCAAGTGTCCCCATTGTCTTACCCATGGACTCTCTTTACATCCTGTTATTTATTTCAAGGAAGCAGATTTTCTTTTGAATGATGTGAAAACGTTTGCCTGACATGATGGGAATTTGTGAGTTGTGACTTCTGGCTCCTCCCCCAGGGTCCATGAAAGCGGTGCATTGCGGGGGGTGAGGAGGGGAGAGCACTGTTTGCAGACAGAACTGAATGGACACGGCTTCCTGGTGACAGGAGATATTTATGTATTTGTCAACATTTTAGTATAAAAATAAGGATAGTTACCAAGGTGTGTGTAGGAGTACAGAAGGAATAGCAAACTCAAACACAGCCATCAATCTCCTGCCTGCCTGGGGTGGGGAATGGAGGACGGACCTCAGTTACCCTTCATTGCAAGCAACCACTAGATAAGGATGCAGATGATGGAAAGTTTTCCCAGGCTCCTGCTTTTTTTTTTTTCAAGGTCTTCTGCCCCAAGACCTTTGCATGGAATAATGTCTCAAAGTAGACAAGACCTGTACATGCTAATGCATTGTCAAAAGTGGTGCAGGAACATGGAGAGATGGGGTGGTGTTTCCCTGTGCAGAAGCTACACAAAAGAAGAGAGAGCAATTCAGGCTTGGTGACACCATTCCTGCTTGGTATCTGAAGGGACTCAGCACCAGGATTGGTGGGCATGTTTGTCAACTGCATTACAGGTGGTGACTATCAACTTTTTTGATTGTTAACTGGCAGCCTTTCGCAGCCAGGGTGGTTAGTATTATTAATGTTCACACCCATTAAAGAAGTCCTAGGTTGCTTCCCTTCCACTTCTACCCTTTTGCCTTTTCCTTCTCCGTTGCTTCTCTCTTTCTCTCCCAGTGGTGTCTTTCTTCCTGAGCTATCACTGCAGATGAGGGTTGAGGGCTGAAATTTCTGCCTTTTGTTTCCATTCCACACTGAAGGTCTTGCCCAGGTCAAGAGCCTCTCCAGCTGCATGGGGATGATACTGAGAGCACTTCAGGCTTTTATGGACTTGGAGGACATCCTTGTTAACTCACGAATTGCTGTTTATGTGCTCTGGCATGGAATCCAGTGGCCCCTCAAGTGTGTAATGTGTTTCTCCACCACCAGGCTTCTCCCTGAGCTTTGTGGGCAGTAGCTGGGGACCCCACACAAATACAGCATCTTCACAGCACGTCTGAGAGATAGAGATGGTGGCACAGAAGGGTCAGCCAGGGTTCCCAAGAGCTCAGCACAGAAGGGGGAGGGTGCTATAAAGGGGGAATCATGCTGTCAAAAAACCTTGAAATAGAACAAAAAATGTTGATTTCAACTATTTTCTGGGGAGCTTGCCTCTTTTGGTTCTTACTTGTTTCAGTAACAATTCATTAAGCATTTGTGTGTATGTGTGTGTTCACAAATTGTCTGTGGATAGTCATTTGGCTTGTACCATTTTGTGCTTTAATTGTAAAGGATGAGCATTTTATGGAAGCATATTTCAGCTTATAGGCCACCCTGAGGATACAGCTGTCTTGTAATTCAGTGTGTTACTGGTCAATGAATTCTCATGATATTTATTTTATCTGTAGAAACGAAACTTCATTTTCCAAAAGCTGAACATGTCCCAGCACAAGAAGAGGATTCTGGGTACTCACATTTATATGCAAGTACCTCTTTGCTGCACCCTTCATGCAACCATTGTCAAGGAGGTGGATGAAAGAAGCACAGACATGGGTCAGTCAACCCACTACTGCAAATTCAAGACATCCCCGCCTACCATGTGTTGTATTTGTCTGACAAAAGCACCAGTCAGTTCTCGAAGTCACACATGTTCTCCTTAGGGTTCTGCAATGCAGTTGCATTCATCCTGACACACATGGCCTTGTAACACTGGCATGGCAGGAGAACAAAACCCTTTGACTGCAGGCTTTGTTGTATGAGCTCCCCATGAGAGGCTGAGGAGAAGATGCTGCAATGAACAGCGCCCAGATAAAAAGGAGCAGCTCTTGACATTGTACATCTTACTAATTTCCCTGTTTTCACTCAGGCCGTGCATCCTGGAGGAGTGATGGACTGCTGGCTCTGCAGCTACACTGCCCTTTCCATCCTCCCCTCCCACCCCTCTGTTCAAAATCGACCAGCTGTGCACTGAAGACACAAATAACAGCTCGAGCGAGAGTCAGCAGCAGAGACACTGGGAAGGAGGGTGGCTGTGTGGCATGCAGGGACTCGAGGCGTGCAGTTGCCACATGAGATCTGAAGCATGCCAGCTGTCGGGACCCACCCCTGCAATCTGCTGGTGTACACAGCACCGCAGACAAGGGCTTTAAAAAGGGAGGGAAAAAAAACAGAGTAGCAGTAAAAATTATTTACCCAAAGTTTGGGAACCTATTATTAATGATTTCTCCAAGACCTGTGTGCCAGCAGAGTTATGAATACCCACCCTTTCTTTGCTGCAAGCAAAACTGAATGTGAAGCAAGGCAGCACATCACAATCAGCTTCCAAGCACAATGGTAGTTACCTGTCCCCACTGCCCTCCTCAGCAAGGATATGGCCAGAGTGCATGCAGGGACTGGAAACCTGTGTACCTTAGAGCCCCTTGAAACTTTCTGATTTTCCCCAGATTCCCAGCAGATGTACAAACCTATAGAAAGAGTGTGTTTTCTCAGCAAAGCCACAGCCCCTAGATGAAAAGCAGTTTTAGATGACTGCAGCTGTGGGGCACAGCAAAGGACTTTCCCACAGAACATATGCTACTGCTATACTGCAGTGTACAGTCTGATGGTAGTTATGGTCCATCCGTGCTTTTGGGTACAAAAGTGGGCAAGCTAGAGGCTAATTCCCTGACAACGCACACTCCCCCAGGACTCTGGGGCATCTGCAGCAGACACGCTCAGATAACCCAGCACTGATGGACTTCTTCAATGTATTTATCCTCTAACTCCTCATTAGATAAGGAACATTATAGATGATGAACTGTAGAGGAGAGTCTAAGCAAGGGAAGAACTGTATGCTGGAAGATTGAACTGGGTAGCTGAACTCTCTGCCCTGAAATGGTCTCCTGAGGAGCCCAGTTCAGCTACTGGTGTGACACTGGTCCTGGGCTGAGTCTCATCTTCACCATAGGGCAGGTCTCCCCAGGGTAAAGATCTTACATTCAATAACACGTGGCAAATCTATCCTGCCAGTGGCCTGCCAATATCTTTTCCAGGGATAAAAAAAAAAAAAAAAAAAAAAAAAAAAAATTTTTTGGGGAAATCTTTCTTTNATTTTTTGGAGTAATCTTTCCTTGGCTGAGACTGCCACCCAGGAGTTGTCCTTATCATCATGTTTGTAGTTCCTGCCTGCCAAACAGGAACTGGATTTTAATCAACAATTTGTTTCCCTTCAGGGCATCAAGCAGTCCTGCTTAGACTTTGGGATGTGACCAACACTCCCCTACCCTTCACTCATACAAATGAGCAGTGCTGTTGCTTAGTAGTGATTTCTAAGCAGCTATGAGGCTACAACTCACCATTTACACAATTTCCTCTGAGGATACAGGAGACAGGAGGGAAAAGCAAGGCCAGTATTAGGGAAGGCAGGGACTGAAGCCTTGTATCTCTGTGCCAGTTGCTGGGACTCTGGGTGTTAGAATCACCAGCACTCACTGAAGAATATGGGAAAAATAAGTGACAATAATAACTTTTCATTTGGGAGCTGAATTCTCTCACTCGTGCTTTCCTTTAGGTCCCTTCCAGTTGGGGGACATTTCACTGAAAATGGGTCTAGACTAATCTAGGAATAATGCCATGGGACATGTCACAGGGGATTACCTCTAAGCAGGTCACAGCAAAAGCAAACCAAGAGCTTGCACAGAACACTACCTATGCAAAGCAATTCCCTCTAAAATGCCTATTTCCAGGAACAAAACTTGGGGTAGCTATTGTTCTTTTTCTGGAGGGACAGAAAAATAGTTTTGAATCTTTTCTGCAGCATCTTTCACAGCTGGAGGTTGGCTTCTTTGTGGGGAACCCATTCTGCAGTCCTGTCCCAGCAACTGGCCTAAAAGTCTCTCCATTGAACGCGCACAGATTTGGGGGATGTAGATAACGTTTCTGCCTCTTGCAAAGACATGACCACCCTTGCTCACACAGATTGTTGTTGTGCAAAGGGACTGGAGCCCTCACTATGGTAGTGTGCTAATTCTCAGTCTTCCTTTCAGGTTCCTGGATTTAATCTGAACTTTTCTGTGTAACACTAATGTTATGGAAAATCAGTTGTAATAGACGAGGACCATTATTGTTCTTCAGGTCAAGCAATCAATGCAGTAATTTCCTTCCACTTTAATGCTATTATTTGGCTGTAATCATTTCCAGTTGAGTTTGCATGAGAATCAAGTTGAAACTGCTCCTGGTCACATTTACCTGGAAAATTTTCAAGACTCTCCTCTAGAAAATC
This sequence comes from Scopus umbretta, assembly GCA_013400535.1. Lineage (NCBI taxonomy): Eukaryota > Metazoa > Chordata > Aves > Pelecaniformes > Scopidae > Scopus > Scopus umbretta. The sequence continues at coordinate 32,908 of VZTL01008933.1, forward strand.
AAGACTTTCTTCCGATGAGCTTTAATTAACAGTGATCATGATTCTGCTACTCTCTGAGGATTTCTTATCTTCCAGAGATGTCACCAAAGACACTCAAGGGATGGTGTGCATTTCTGTCTGACAGAGCTCACTATGGCCTGAACAAATTTTGGTTAGCTTTTTAGGAGCAAAGCTAAAACAGAAACAACCCCTCTCTTTTATGGACAGGTCACATCAGCCCTCAGTGATTAAGGAAACCCAGAACACTGCCTGGAAAGCAAGGCTTAAAACACTGCCAGTTTTCTTCCATAAATCCTGCTCCTTAAACAACACATCCATATATAATAGTTTAAATAAAGCAGGGCCAGATGCAGTCCAGAAACAGAAAGTAGCTAAAAAGGATGCCATTATTTAGTGTCTTCCATAATACAAGTAGCATGGCTTGTATATTCATGCAGGGGTCCACAGCCCTTTAATTTTCCTGACAGGTTTATGCCCAGTTATCCCTTCAGAGGCTGCTTTTGATGCCTTTTCTGCACTCTGTGTGTATTGGATTTGCATGGCAAGGTTTTAGTAGGGGAGGGGATACAGGGGTGGCTTCTGTGAGAAGCTGCTAGAAGCTTCCCCTATGTCCAGTAGAGCCAATGACAACTGGCTCCAAGACGGACCTGCTGCTGGCCAAGGCTGAGCCCATCAGTGACAGTGGTAGCGCCTCTGTGATAACATATTTAAGCAGCGGGGAAAAAAAACCAACGGGACACAAACTGCAGCTGGAATGAAGAGTGAGAATATGTGAGAGGAACATCTACGCAGTCACCAAGGCCAGTGAAGAAGGAGGGGGAGGAAGTGCTCCAGGTGCTGGAGCAGAGATGCCCCTGCAGCCCATGGTGAAGACCATGGTGAGGCAGGCTGTCCCCCTGAAGCCCATGGAGGTTAATGGTGGAGCACCTGTAGCCTGTGGAGGACCCCACGCCAGAGCAGGTGGATGCCCAAAGGAGGCTGTGACCTTGTGGGAAACTCATACTGGAGCAGGCTCCTGGCAGGATCTGTGGACCCATGGAGAGAGGAGTCCATGCTGGAGCAGGTTTGCTGGCAGGTTTGCTTCAGTCTGCTCCTGAAGGACTGCACCCCATGGAAAGGATCCACGCTGGAGCAGTTCATGAAGAACTGTAGCCTGTGGGACGGACCCATGTTGGAGGAGTTCATGGAGGACTGCCTCCTGTGGGAGGGACCCCATGCTGGAGCAGGGGTAGAGTGTGTGGGGTCCTCTCCTTGAGGAGGAAGGAGCGTCAGAGATGATGTGTGATGAACTGACTGCAACCCCCATTCCCCATCCACCTGCGCTGCTCAGAGGGAGGAGGCAGAGAAAATCAGGAGTGCAGTTGAGCCTGGGAAGAAGGGAAGGGCGAGGGGAAGTTTGTTTTAAGATTTGGTTTTATTTATTACCCTACTCAGTTTCAATTGGTAATAAATTAAACTGATTTTCCCCAAGTTGTGTCTGTTTTGCCCATGATGGTAATTGCTGAGTGATCTCCCTGTCCTTATCTCAACCCACAAGCTTTTCATTATATTTTCTCTCCCCTGTCCAGTTGAGAGGGGGAGTGATAGAGTGGCTTTGGTGGGCACTTGGCATCCAGCCGGGGTCAACCCACCACAGTGTGATATTGCAAAAGCCATGCAGAACGTCAACACAGATATTAGCCTTTTTCAACTAGGAAGTGTCTTTCCCCAACATGTTGTTGTGTGGTTTGGCAGAAGTGGAGGAGATCTTATGTACAACATATCTGGGGTTCTTAAGTCAGCAGGAGCTGATTCAGGCTATGCATCTGATGTGATTCGATTGTCCAGTATTTTGCGAGGTCTCAACTAGCTGTTAGCAGGAAGAGGAGAAACTTTGACCCAGTTTCTTAAAATCATTACAGAGATATGCTCCAACAGCATCCCAAAGCAGCAGCGCTTCATAAAGGCCATTGTTTGCTGAGATACACTTGGCCTTGCATCCTTGTGCCTGTTAGATAGAGCCTTCTGCATTGTGAGGACGCTGTCCAAAAGCAGAGGGACTGGTGGAGCAGAAAATTTGAGGCACACTTGGAAAAGCATGGAGTTGACTTCGCTAACCAGGTTTCCCTTGAGCTTAGCAACAGCTCCAGTGGGCCCCTGGGAGTTTTCAGTAGTCAGGAGCCTTGTTCCTTGGCAGAAACATAATGTTGGCTGTTTAGCATGCTGCTGAACCTGTAATCTACAGCCAAGCAATGGCAAACATTGTAGCCAAGTGAACAGCAGGCTTGGAAGGGGGTTGTTTTCGAGGGCTGATTTCCTCTGCCATTTGCAAAAGGGCATCCTGCAGCCAGGCCATATGATTCAGGACTCTGCCTCACCGTGGAAGCGCTGCTTCAGTGCTCTGCATGTGTAAAAACCAGCACCACACATGACGATTCAGGTGACATAAGGTGACTGTTCAGCAGGTGGGTAAGAGGCTCATTAGAATCAAAGAATGTGCAGCCCCAAAGCACGTACAGCAAAACCAGATGCTGTGTATGCTTTTTCCCCAAAGTGCTGACCAGCACAGCTCCCTCATGCATCCAGCACCTTCTGCAACTCTATTCTGTTCCTTTTCTCACATCACTATTATTAAACCTCCATCCTGTTCTGGCCAGCTTTCCTTTTTCATGGAGCCACTTGTGGTTGTGTCACACTTCAAGAGCACATGCAGGTACCTCAGACCATCCAAGACCCTCATAATCATGATCCACAACATCCCTCGCTGCTCCTCTCCTGAATAGTTTTGAAGAAATGGACACCAATCACAATAAATTGCTCCAAATGGCACAACAGTTTGCTGGTATGGAGAAATGATGAGCAGGACAACTGTAGATTCATTTTCACTTGTACTCTCAGCCAGAATTGGTATGGACTAATGGCTATGGCAAGTTGAGCAAATTCATTTTTGCCTGTGACCTCTGCCAGGATTTTAATGCAAGGTCTAGTACACTAAATGATTACCAAAGGAGTATCTGCGTATGTGTGTCGAACCACATAAGTGCGCACATTTCTGGAGAAGTGTGATGTATACTTCTAGTATAATCCAAACTTGGGGAAAATGTTTAGTTTTCCTTTAGCCAAAAGCATGTCATGTATTTGCATATAGTGAAAACAGGCACATCCTCTGTTTGTGGAGCAGTGTTCCCCTCCTCCACTCTCCCTACAGTGAAAGGTGAAATTTCTCACTCAGCACCATTCTCTGCTCCATTATGCCCATATCTCTGTGTGTTCCCAAACCCTTTTCCCTTCCTTGTCACTTCCAGCAGGCAACTGGGATCACTTGCACTAAGCTTTGTTGACAGAGTTAAGACAAAAATAAAATTGACTACAACATAATGCATTCAAAACAAAAACCTGGGCTTCCTTTCTAGCTTGTTGAACAAAAATCCAGGATGCAAACACTTTCAGGAAATTCTAGGCTGTGTCTCAATTTTCCTTTTTTTCAGTTCCAGCTCCAAATGAGAGACTTCGTAATGGGTTATTTTGAGATAGAGAGAGTCAACCCTTCTGATAAAGGGAGCCATGTCCCAAGTGTCCAGATAGCACAGGGCTGCAAGACAGACACCATACACATTGAAAAGCCAAGGAAAAGAGAGATTGATGTGTGGTTCACATCCAGGAGGTGACAATGCTCCAGGTTGTGGTGAGGGGTTTTAGATGGACTGAGCTTCAGCAGACTACCTAGGCAACCTGGTGACATTTGTACCAGCAGACTGTGCTGGGACACTTCCTTATGGAGGTGTCACTGAGGTTGCCACACGCCCCGCCTTTATACTAGCAGTTGTGGACTGTGTTGGGGATTCTGGGACAACCCTACCATTCGTGCTATATACCTCACATCTCCTAAAAGAGCTAAGTTGGGTCTGCAGATGGGAAAAGCTGACCCTTGCACTGCAAAATCATCCTGGGGTTTAGACAGCACCATTCCCCATCCTAAGCTGCCATATGAAGTTTGGCTCAGCACCATTTAGCTGGGTTGGTGTCTGAAGCATCCGGCATGAGCCCCACACTGAAGGAAATAGATGACAGGCAAATGCAAAAGAACACACAAACACCTTGGTCCAGGCATGGTAAATTTTCACTTGCTTCCTTGAGCTTACATCATCACACTCTTCCTCCTCAGCCCTCCCTCTGTTTGTATGTCAGACTGGTCACTATCCCTGGAGTAAACTCCATCTGACAGCTAACTTGCAGGCTGACAGCATTGCAGGTGACTAGAGGAGACCCACAGATCGCCCTTTTGCCCTTGTTAACATCTGTATTATGAGCAGCACTAATGGCAACATGACAAGCTGGAGATAGATGGATACAAACAAACACCCAGCAGCAGTCACGGGAGAATTATTTGCATCATTATCTATTTCTTCATTACCTGCCAAGGATCAGGATGTTTATTTTTTTGACATGTGCTGCTGGTCAGTTTAGCAGATGCAGGTTTAATTCTCATCCTTTGTTGAAGAGGGGGAGAAGAGACACAGAAGGATCAGAAAGGCTTTGCCCTTGTTTATGGGAAGGCTCTAAAAGGTTGAAGGAAAACTGAAGATCATCCCCAGCAGTGGTGCCAGTGCGTTTATAAGCTATGAGCACAAGAAGCAGAAGCTTTCAAGCTAGAAGCCTATCTTCCTCAAAAAAAGAGGACTCACAGAAAAAAAGGTATTGGGGCAGCAAATGGTAAAGAAGATCACATGTGAAGTTCAGTGGGTAGACAGGAGAGCAGATGGTACCACTAAACATGAGCTTCCTATCAGTGTCCCAAGATATTGAAGGGAGAGGGAGTAATACTGCCTAGGTGTGGGAGATGGTTAGGGAATATTCCTTTATCCAGCGTGACAAAGGCACATGTTGATGAGTGTCAAGACCAGCTCATGGAGAGATCCATAAAGGAACATGCAGCCAGAAACTTCTCCGTAGAAGAGCTAGACAAAATGTAACAGCTATGTGAACTAGAAAGAAGGATGGGCCATATCTCTTTCTTTAAAAATTAGCCAGATGTTTGGGTTATCCTCATGTTATTCTGAGTCACCACTGTCTTTGAGGCCTGTGTCATCTGGGGGCCTCAACACCACAGATGAGTGAAGAATGTTCTCCTCAGGATCCTCACTAGCTGGAAGGAAATTCTGCCACTTGTAAGGATGGGATGTGGGGTGAGGAAATAGTGTGAAGCATGAGCAGTATGTGATCGTATGCTACCTGCATGGTACACCTTTTGGCCAATCCACTGGAGGCAGGCATTAGCTTTCAGGGTAGTAACTTGATATCAAACTCTACAGAGCCAGAAGCTAGGGGAATATTGGGTAGATCTACAATTACGTCTCCTTCAAACACAGAAGAGTGTTAAATTGAAAGTCTAGAAGAAGAGCCATTTCTGAAGAGAAGGTGTAGGGGTGAGGCGAGGTTACTGACTCACTCCTCAATAGCATGTTTCAGCTGTGAGAATAGCTCACCTTTTGTACCCCATTCAGTCCTTGGCCTCTGCAGGCTTTCAGCTATGCTGCCAGGCAATGCGAATGTTGTTGGCTTTGATGAAATGGGCAGCTTCATGCTGGAAGCTAGACAAAGGCCAGCAGTTCATTAGACACAGGCCAAAGAGCATCTGCAAAGGGACATATGCTAGTGTTTTGCTTGGCCCTTAAGCAATATCAACTGCTGATGGATGTAATAAGATACATAGAGGGGTAAAAGCTCCACAGTCCAACCAAATTCTTGTCTGGTTAAGCCATAGCATTTCTAGTACTTCAGTGCCCTTATTTCTCCATATAGGTAGCCAGAGACTTAATCCTGTAGTATATATGAACTGAATCTCTTATAGTTTTCTTGATCCTAAAGTCACCACTTCGTTTTTAAGGTGACGTGTAATATAAGTGGTGTTACCTTCCACCAGACTCCTAACTGATGACCCCAAAGATCTCCCCAGAACCACCAAATCTGATTAGAAACAAACTTGCCCAACTGTGTCACCGATAAGAAAATCCCACGGAACCAGATCCAGCAAGGAAGTAATACAACATACCATGTGATACATATTTTTATGAAGTCAAGCCATCTGTTTTTTTGTAAAACATTTCCCTATAATAGATCTCATCCCTTTGTATGCTTTTCTTATTTAAAAACAAAGTCATCAAACCTCAAAATCCAAAGTGCTGAGATTACACACAGGAAGGCATTAGAGAGTTTCACTGAGAAAAATAACAAACTCTTTATGAGCCATTCTGTGCTTTTCCAAAGGACCCCCAGGATTTTCTTCATTTAGATTTATGAAAGGACAGCATATTGATTATGTAACTGCCATCTGAAGTTTAATAATATATACAAGAAGTAAATGGAGTTGCTGAGGAATTTAACTGGCCTATAAATAGAGAGTGGCATCCCCATTAATTCATTAAAGGTATATGGGAAGTGTAAAGTATTCCAATTAACATTTCATAAGATGGTTGTAGCATGTTAGTTATGAACCTGCATTTGTCATTTTCCTTTTAGCAATTAAATGATATCTAATTCCCTTGCCAGGCTCGAGCTGTCTCCTTTGATAGCTTTCAAAGTTTCTAGAGAGGACATATACAAAAGACAAAGATGTCCTTTTTTTTGCTACCTTTTCCTTCCCTGCTACCCCATTTTTCTCTTTTTTTCTCTCTTCCTCTCTTCCTTTTTCTTTCTCTCACTCTTTCTCTCTTTCTGCCAATTTGAAAGCATTTTGCAATCTGCACGGGCTTGTTCACCCATCATTCAGTTAAATAACCACTAGCTAGATATATCTTGCTTAACCACAACAACTGGCCTGGTACCAGATGAGCTTGATATTTATTTAACAAACAGCGCTGTCTTCGTAGATCTAAATTAGAACCTTATTTGAAATACTTAAATTGTACCCATTACTGTTTGCCCTCAGTGAAAATCCAAGTTCTGGTTACGTCCCTGCTCACTAGGATTAGAACTGTCACAATATTTATTTAACAGGAGGAGGCATGCTAAGCCATGCTGCAAACATTGCTGTGCCAATATGAAGAGGAACTTAGTGCTTTTTACAGTGTTTCCTTCTCTGTACGTGCTTTCTTTCCGTCCCACCCTCTTTCCTCTTCTTCCTGCCACTGTTGCTGTCACCATGCTCTCCTACCCCACTGCCCTCTCCACGTGCCCTCTCCCACATCTGACATTTCTATTCACCACAAAGACAATCTGACACAAAAATGTGTTTGAAAAGGGCTGTGAAACCTGGGACTAGTGCTGATGGAGGGAAGGGGGGCAATGCATGGCCTGTCCCCTCCTCTCCTGGTGTCCCCTATACCCCAAACTACACTGATCAGGGACAATGGAGACAGGATAGGGCACAGAGTCCTGCCCGCTTGGCTCCTCATCCTCCTGTATCGATCCACCCTTGATGAAACTCACGCTGCACCACAAAACCCTTACTTACAGCTGGGCGACGGGTGTCCCTTAGTCATTAGTCCAGATCATTTCCCACAGGAGCAAGGCCAGATTCACTTTGGATCTTTCCCCATCTCATGGGAAAAAAATAAATGTAAACTATGAGGGGGGAGAAGTATTTTTCTTCTGTTTTACTGGGCAATGCAAATTCCCATTCCCTGCAGGGAATGCATAAGCAAATACCCTTGGTACAAGCGCTAGGATAACCTAGTAATTTCCCTTTCTTTTTGAGATACAAATCACAGATCCCTCCCTCTGCTCCGGGAAGCCTGCTGAATTTCTGGAGCTAGGCAGAGAGAAAGAGATGGGTTCATATCTCCAACCCTCTAGAAAGCAGAAGGAAAAGAAACAGTGGAAAGGTAGGAAGAAGCCTGTGCTAAGCAGTATACATATATCTTATGCTGATAATTCTGAAAGAACAAAGTTGCTGTCTCAGGAAGTTAATATTTTAAGTCTGATTTCCTCGGCAATCATTCTGTCTGTCAGTTCCCCTCTAATAACTTTTGAACCAGTTGGCCAATTTCAATGAAACTTGACAGACAGCTGAAATTCTGAGTGGTACAAAGTTCCTGCAGGATTTACGAGTATTGGTGCCCATACTGAGCAGAGAGACCACAGACCCCCACTGAAGGGAGCACCTCATAAGGGTTCAGCTTTCACAAGGTGCCAGGGATAGACACCGTGGGCACAAAGAACAAAGAAACCCTCTGTGCAGGGGAGGACCATGCTCTATGATGTTAGCACCTGGAACCATCACAGATATGGGTGCTGCATAGAAAAGTTTCTGAACCCCAGGTGAAAACTGGGTCTCCACAAAGAGAAGAGGAGGAGAGGGTAGCGCAGGGGAAGGGGATGGAGAGGGTTTGCCAGGTGTTCTTTGGGACAGCTACATTGCAGTGCAAAAGGAAGGAGAGGTCTGGGGAACACTCTAGGCCCTTGAGGAAGGGTTGAAAAGCATGGGAAAGTATGGTAAACCCTACAGCATCACAAAAATTAGGGATGGAGGAAACACTGCCATTCAGTCTACTAAAGTGCAATGAAGAAAGCAAATCCAACTGCTTTCAGCTAACTCATCCCAGTCTTTGGGTGAGGAACGCTCCTTTCAAGGGCTGAATTCCAGAGCTGACAGACTTGTAACAGTCAATTATCGTTACAGCTACAGATGGGAAAACCTGATAAAATGAGTCCTGTATGGACAGAGGATTGAAATAGAGCTTGGGCAAGGACTGTAGCCAGAGAGAGATTAGTGGCCATAAATACATCAAAAGCAAAGGACTCTAAGACACATGCATAGCTCAGCATAGCACCACCATTTATAAACTACCACGTGTCCCAGTTCATACCTCACCATTCATGGGCATGCTAGGAAAGGCTGCACAACTCAGACCCAGAGTCTGCATGAAGAAAGACCCATTTCCTTTAATGTTACTGCAGCTTTCAGAAACACTGGTGTTTGGTTTTTTTATTCCAAGGCCAACCAAATGAAGCAGCTGTGCCTATTAAGATGTTTCTCGTATGGTGTGCTAAGTCTGCGCGAGAGTTAACTTTGCGTCTGCATCTTCATCAACAATGCGACATCGCTTACACCAATTTGATTTTACCTTGTCTGGGAGATGAAAGCAATTTATAAGTTTCAAAGAGCACAATCTGGCTGGAATCCAAACCTAGGAGTGTAGTGCTGAAAAGATAATTGCTGGAGACTTTTATGTCTGGCATATGGTGTGCTAGTTTCCTTTCTAATCTGGGTAATGAAGGTCAGTAAGAAGTGCTGAGTTGGTCTTGTTGGCCAAGACGTTTGATGACCTGCTCACACAGATGGGGATTTCAAACCCTGACCAGTGTGAACTAGGAAGGGGAAATTTAATCACTCACTTCACTGACAACTTTGAAATATGTGTTTTCTTCCTCATTTCTTACTACATTTTTCTGAAGAAGACAAAAGGCATGACTGGGCTGCAGCAATGGAAGATTTCTACAGGCTATGCCACATTGGGCTATTCGGTAGTGCACCTGGTGGATCCCACTAGCATCTGTGACTAATTGAGAAGATAAATCCATTTTGCTGGACTGGTTTAGATTTCCAAAAGTCCTTCAGTCTATTCCAGCTGAGCTGATTAGAGTCCAGCTCACTGGGAGTCATTACTGTCAATCCCACCAGCTGGCCTGAATTTTGCAAGGAGAAAGAAACAAGAAAAATACATTAAAAATGAATAAATCTATATTTCATGACTTTATGCAAACTGATTTTTCCCAAGGGGGGGTCCTATTCCTAACATTGTCACATCTCTGTGATGTTCTTGTATGTCTTGGCTTGCTAGTGGATCTTTTTCAAAAAGAGAAGTATTTCAAGAGTTAAGTGTCAGCATCAATGAAATTAAGAGCATTTTGGATATAGATGAGATAAGGGCACATACAGCCTCTGGATATAGACACATGTAGAGGTAATGAATTCAATATCTAATGCAAGATCTAAATTCTCGCATTCAGCCAAGTTATATTTATCACAGACTCTGCCTTTTAGAGTACAGTCATAGCTGGAGCATGATTGGAAGTGCAGTTCATTTCAGTTACCTCAGACTACTTAGCAGCTGTATTTGCCATAGATTTTGCTTGTCTGCCAGTTCCAGGATTTTTCAGCATCCCTGTCACTTCTTTTGCAAACAGGAGGAAAGGGTAACCATCTTTGGAGATGACCATGACAGCCTGGGAGCCTGTGTTTGAATAAACCCCTACATCTCCTTGCAGAAAATTGTTTGTTGCTGGTTGTGATCCTGGTAATCACTCACTCAGCCATGAAAGAGTGGGGAAAATCCCTGGGAAAAATGGGATGTACTGGAAGGTATTTTCCATTTGATAAACTCAGGTCTGTTCAAAAGAGTGGACCAACTTGAGCATGCACTAAGGTGCCTGTAGGACCACAACTGTGAGTCCATGGGACCACAACTGCTCAGACTTTCTGAAATAGATTTATTGAATGACTATCCCACCTCCCACAGCAGTCAGTACCAGAGGGTTATTTCCCTCATCTGTCTTTTCACATCTGGCAGAGCCCCCCTCCATGTGCTCCATCCTAGACTAGGTTGTGATGTGGACTACCATCCTCCAGTCCATCCCCAGCTTGTGCACAGAGCAGTGGCAGTACTCCTGCATGGAGGGGCAATCTAGCCTTGATCCACTGTCAAGACAGTCGTTCAGCTGAGGGGGAGGCCTGAGGAAAGGGAAAATACACATTTTTGTACTTCTTCATAAATCTGAGCAGACCCTCCCCTACATGAGGTGTAAAGAAATTCTGCTGACGTAGAAAACTCAGTCAGAAGAAAACAATGAAGATTAACTAAAGCAAGTTTTTACTTCATTTTTAACAATTTCATTTGTCTTAAAATACTGACAGCAAACCATGTGTTAGGAGTTGTCATATGCAAAGTTCAGCTTCCCAGACACCAAGGGACGACATTGGTAGCTACAGGCAGTTGCCAGCTCTTTTGCCCCAGAGCAGTCCATTACCTTTGTGATGCATCCTCTCATTCACAGGTGGAGAGGTGTGTTGGGAAATTAGGCATTCATCTTGCTGTGGGTATGTCTATACTGCAGTCACAGCAGAGAAAATAGCTTGCTGTGTGAGTTAGCCCACACAACTGTGTGAGTGAGCTCCACACTGCTGCCATTGAGCCACTCCCAGTACAGAGGAATCCTCAGGTGTTTCTGCTCTTGCCCGTGAACACATTTGTCATCTATAAGAAAGCTGAGGATTATGTGTGCAAGGCTAAGGAGGAGTGTGGGGAAAAGGACAGACAACCAAGGTAAGAATACCAATTGAAATATCTACTTAGATCTATCCA
>VZTL01008933.1:44216-62196 GCA_013400535.1 Scopus umbretta
CTTCTGGTGCTGTGTCTTCTTCCACCTCTAGTGTTTATGAGTCTAACATTTGTTCCTGAGTCTAGTGGATGCCAGCACAAGACCCATTTCCACTCCAGTGTCAGTTTACATTTTTCTTCCCTCCATCTCAGATGCTTGCTAGTCCTACAGAGGGATCTGTGACTAGCCCCATCACAAGGAGATGAGCCTCCATCAAGCCCAGAGAAAGGGTCAGGATTTTTTGCCACTCACTTTTCCTTTTTTCTTGTTCCCTTTTCCCTCCAGTAGTTTATTCAAGCCCAGAGAAAGAGCTTAGGCCTTAGCTCATGTAGAGCTCTGATGTATGCAAATCCTCCTTGTGCTCCCATGGCCCTCTTTTTTTCCCCTTCTTTCCTTTTAATTCTAGATTTGAAAATAAAATGCGAGCTGGCTGCACAGAGATCTCTCATGTGTGCAACTTCCAATTGTGGCAAATTGGAACTGTCGATGCAAGCAGCTCAGATTTATTTATATATTTAAGAGGAAGGAGGGAGGAGAGGGAAGGGGAGGGGGAGATGCTCATGGTGGAAAGGAAAAAGAAAAATAACAGATCCAAGTAAAAAGGGATTTGAATCTCAAATATTGTTCCCTGGCCTATATTATCCAAATCCCTCCAGCCTTGTCCGCGACTGCTTCTTGCCTAGTTAAAAACAACAGGCAAAAGATCAAAACCATTTTTTTCCCCACAACACTAAGAGTTGTTAAGTTTTGCAGCTGCCATTAGCCAACCAGAGTCTAAGACCGAGACTGATGCAATTAATACTTGGTGCTTCAAAACATTAACATAGCTATTTATATAAATTAGTAACCTTAAGCCCAGGCGGTAGCATTATTACAGCATTACTAATTAAATCACAATAAGCTTAGTTTGCAGTAGTATTAATTATGAAGCTGACATAGTGATATTGGAGATCTGATTGGCCTATTGTCAGTCATTACCCGATCGGTAATGAACCAGACAGGCAGTGAAAATCAAAGCCGCCACTCCAACAGTGCTGCTCCCATTTCCCGGGAAGAAGAGCCACCGTTCCAGCAGAGAAACCATCAACCTCTTCCATCAGAGCAACTGTATAGTGTGCACAGCGTTTGGCGCTATGGGGACACACGTGAGGGGAGGCTGTCTCCTGCCACCTCTACAGCTCTGAATCCCCAGGAGCAAAAGTTACTCTTTTCTATGGCTAAAAAAGAGGCTGTGGGCCTCTCTTGTGAGAGCAAGTGGTTGAACATGCCTTTGTCACCTCTAGTGGATAGATAGATAGCCCACGCTGATTCGAGTGGGTTAGAGAATATCCTTTAGGGATTTTTTTATGGTTAGGCAGAGTTAGCGTAGGGAAGGACATTGACTTGATAAGTCTGTTGTGGGTGCCTCTGTGATAATTTATAAAGGGCTTTTCATGAAGAGCTGGCCAAATGTTTTTTGACAGAAACTGCAGTGGGACAAAGCCACCATCTCAGGAAAGGGTCCCATCACAGGCAAATGGTGCTCTACCCAGGGGCAGGAGGAAAGGAAGGGGTGTCAATAGCAGCAGGGGTGTCAACAGAGAACCAGGGGTGCAAATGGGGAACACAGGCTGTAAGGGTTTATACTGGGTGCATTCTCCATTGAACATAACATGCTCTCCCAGCGCTGGGGCTGAGGAAAGGAGAAGGTTTGTAGTAGGAGGCTAAAGAGAAGGAGTCCAGGGTGGGGAACAAAAGTTGGTCTGAAACTGCCCTTTTTTAACACGGCAGTAAGAGACAAAACAGGGACATCTGCAGAGCAATCTTGGCCTCTGCTCTAGATAAGAGAAGATGGGTCAACCCAGAACAAGAGGTTTGGCTGGGGGAGCCCTAAAAAGTGCCTCTTTCAGACTTGTTGGGTGCTGTGGTGTCCCAGGCAGACATCTAGCAATGGTCCTTTCTCCTGTGTTACAGCAGGTCTCCTGCACAGCCAGAGCTTCTTGAAGAGAAAAGCCAATAAAACAGAACAAGAGTACACTCAGTGACAGCCTATGCATGTTTCATTAAAGAGAGAGCAAATGATTGACGGCTGTCAGTTCAACCTGCACCTGCCTCTCCTTTCCTGATGGACCCAAGATGATGAGCATGCCATAGAAATGCAAGTAAGCCAGCTGTTATCTTCCACTCCTGTTATCCACAGCAGTAATTCAAACCAACAAAACACTCAGTGTTTGGGAGAGGGAGGGCAGATTCCACTCTCTGACTCAGAGGTATCATCTGAACTTCTGCCCACAAAAGGGAATCTTTTCTGAAAAACAAAGCAAAACAATCATCCAAGCAGATGGAAGATTATCATGGAAAGATCTAGTACCATGGAAAGATCTGCTCAGCTGGTGGAATTGGAGAAGAGAGAGAAAAGGTCTTGCTCAGTTTCTGCACCAGTTAAAGAATTTGCAAGGTCCCGAGCAATTGGGGATCACCTCCAGCCATCGATGAGATGACGGATACCAGCCCTCACTGCCAGCTGGCAGATTTCTCCTCCATCACAAGGGGGGCTTTTTGCTTCCTTTGAAGATGAGCAGAGGGATGCCACAGGCTGTATTTCCACCCCAAACTGCATCCTGTGTGATGCCCGGTGTCAAAATCTGCTCTGTGCTCACAAGCTAAATCTTGCTGGTACCTCTTCCTCTCCCCAGCATAACTCTTTAAACACTGACCTGCAGCATCAACAACAACAACAAAAAAGCCTTGGTCTATCCAAAACAGAACACAAAGAAAATGCAATGTATAAATTAAACAGCACGAGGCTGCCAGGGCAGAATGCAGGTTACAAGTCCCTCCACTTTTTAAGGAAGCAGACTCGGAGCTGCTAGGGAGTTTTCCAGTGCTGCAGCATGCAGGGGTGCTGCTGCATGTTTCGGGGGGGAGGGGGAGGCTGGTTGCAGCACTGACTGCAACAAATTACATGCTCTTTCAGGAGAGCCCTGCCAGTTTGCACCAACTGAGAATCTGACCCTTTTTATGCCCTATGCTCCTAGAGCCACAACCCCAAATCCATGGGTGTTTTGCAAGGATTAGGCTCTACACACTAGCTACAAAGGGAAGGATGGATACACTCCTTCTGTAGGTCCTGACTTCTAAAGGCTTACGATCCTGTTATTGCATAGGTCAGCAGATGGCACTGCTACATTTAGACTTACAGGGTTTTTTTTCTTCTTAACACGCAAATATGTTTTTGGTTCCAGAAGAAATGCTGCATTGCTGTTATTGCCTTCTCATTGCTGTTTGACTGCTGAAAGTCCAGTGCTCCCCTGGCTGCTTACAGCTCCCCAGCCACAAGCCACCATTGAAACCTGGGTGATGGTGGGTCAGTTTGGAAGTGGGGACTCTCTGCAGGTTGAATTTGGCCAAGTCTGTTCCAGGGCAAAGAGAAAGACTATTATGCTTAGATTATATTCAGTTTCTACAATGCAGGTTTCTTTTTTAGAGTTGCCACTTAATAAAGGTGTGCTGTAACAGTGGCAGTATCATTAGCATTTCAGGATGTTGAGTTGATACCTAAGAATAGCTGTGCTGGCTCAGTTCTGCCTAGCCCAGCATCTAGTCTCTAGCAGTGGGAATAAGGAGATACTTAAGGAACAATAAATACATGTGACATTTCCCTTTAATAGTCCCCCAGCCATTTGCACCCTAGGGTTATCCTGAGCCAGATGTGATCTGTCTTTTGTGCCTTTAGCCAGTTTCTCCTGAAGCCCACCTATCTGATAGCACTCCACAACTTCCCTTAACTAGGATCTTCACTGCCAAACAACTTGTTGCATGAAGAATGTCACTTTTCTGTTTGCTTTGAGCCTTACTCCTGTTAGCTTCATCTGATGGTCTTGAGTATATTTAGTATTCAAGGGAGTGACTGATCAATTCTACCCTCTTCATGCCACTGACAGGTTTGTAGCCCTTTGTCATTCCCCACCAGTTGCTGTAGAAGCCAGAACACATGGAGGAGAGAGGGGTGAGAAGCAAAGGCAAGCTGAGACAGTAAGATAAGCAGCACAAAAACAGGGACCACAAGATGGCTTCAGCTCTCTACAGCCATGCCTTTTGGCAGGCTCTGTCCTACCGCAATGACGAGGTGGTGGACAGGGAGGCAGAACAAGCAGGGGATGGGCCTGGGTGAGACAGGGCTCCTCATTATAATTCATATGGAAGGATAAGAACCCTGGCAAGGGTTGCTAGGCCAGCCTGCACTGTGTCCCAGAGCCAGAGCTGCTCAAAACATGAGGAGATGCCTGAAGACATTGGCAGGCATTTAAGGAGGTGAAGACTAAGAGCAAAGAAGAACAGGAATCCCAGGGGAGAGACTTAAAGTACATTTAGGCTTAATTTGGATGGGAAGGTGAGGAGACCCTGGAGGGATACCTGCTCTGGCAATCCACAAACTGGGGCCAAAATCCAGAAGAGGCAGCTGCTTATCTAAGGCTGAGCTGGGAGCTGTTGGAGTCCAAGGAAGTTGGTAAGTAGCTGTCAACGAGCACGGAGAGCACTTGAGGGGGCAGGGACACTGGAAGGCAGCAAAGGCAATGCATTTGGAAGGAAGCCTCAGCCTCTCAATAAAATTTGTGTTCTTTCCACTTTATGGTCAAGGAGTTGCTTTCACCCCTGAGAGCAGGGAGAGCCAGCTGCTCTCCAAGACCTAGTGCAGGTGGTTAGGGAGATTCAGGCGGCTGCAGATGCAAAATACAGAGCTTTTCAGCAAGCCTATTGCAGTACTGTGATGAGATATGTGCATTCACAGCACCCAGGCTGGCAGTAGTGCCCTCGTGGCTAAAAAAATGGTAGTTGAGCCCACCTCCCATACGCTATGGACACCTAAAGGATAAGGGTACAAACTGGTCCTTTGTCTCCCAAGGGAGATTACTGGAGGAAGCTATTCAAAGGCCTTTGCTGTGCACTTCTGGCAAGCTGAGTGAATGACTGGATGCTGCTGTAAGCTGCATGGACGTCTGCTCCAGGACAGGGGGCTGCAGCATCCCAGGGAGCTGCTGCTGTGCTCAGAAATCTGGAAAGTTGAAGCAAGGATTTAAATCAGGAGAGAGAGGTCTTGCAAAGAGCATGAGAAAACACAACTCCAGACATCAGAGGGGTGAATATGAAGGATGGTTTGGTCCCACCCCAGGTAAAGGCAGTTTGCTGGGTGCGTGGGAAGAGCCTCTCTCTCACAAGACTACATATAAACAGCTCTACCATGTTGCTGTCACGTCACATGCCCAGGGAGACCACGCAGCCCCACAGAGCAAATAGCCAGCACTGCCTTGAAGCATCTGTAGCTCTCTTCAGATCATCAAACACTATAACAGGCATACATGCCAACAGCAAATGGACACCCTTCAGCCCCTTGGATGGGGACGAAATAGTCTGCATAGCTAAGCATGTCCAAAGATCCCCCAATTCCTCTGAAGATCCTTGCTCGCCCTCGTGCACCACCTTCCTATTTTAATTTGCAGATTATAGGAGCAGGAAGGAGTACAGGAGCCAAAGGATTTTGTCAGGCTGAGTTGAAAGCAGCAGCAGCCGCTGTAACAGCAGGCAGAGCCCAACCAGAAATGACCTCACCAAGCTGCTCATCTTCTTCGTGCATTTTCATCCCTGGCAAAAGCTCCACCAAGCCAGAATGTTCTCTGAAGAGGCCAGGCAAGAGCATCCAGCCCACAGGAGGAACCCACCATCATTGCCGTATCACAGCTGCTCTTCGTGTGCTCATTATAACTGGGAGACAAGGCTGAACAGAGGAGTCAGGGCTATTTTTAAGCACCCTGGGCAGATCTTAGAAAACACAAGATGGTCATAAAAGCATGCACTATGTTTTCATAGATGATTAGAGTTATGAATCAGGCTGGTGAAGGAAGGAAGGCAGGGGCTGTGATATTAAATGAAAGGCTGCAGAGAGAAGTATTGCCTAGCAGAAATAGTCTTAGAGTACCTGGAAAGCATAGCTAGTTTTATTCCTTGCAAGAGATTTTTACAAGAAACAAGATGTTTCTTTGCTTTGTTTTGTTTTCCCTTGAGATGGGATTCAGATGCAATGCTAGAATGTGGATGTCACCCAGCCTGGCATTTTGGGCAATCTCTTCTGGAAAAGCTGCAGGTGTTGGAAACTGTATACTGATTTGATATGAACTCAGAGTGTGTTTAGAGGGAGTTTGTTTTGGTGCCAGCCCCTACATGCAGGGAATCATGGAGACTGGCAAATACAGTCCAAAAAATCACAAAGTCACCAGCTTATTATGGCTACAGATTTAAGCTCATCTTGGACCCTGGGACATTGAAAATCAGGTGTAAAGCAACTCTAGTCTGGCTTTGACAGAAGATGGAAATGGTGAAGAAAATGTCAAAAGCAATTTGTAACTGGAAGCCAGTTCCCTAGAAAGAAGGCAAAAAGAGGATTTGGAGGAGTGAGGCTTGAATATTTGAGTCTTATCACAGCAAGCAGTAGCTGTGCTCATGCTGGGGGGGGGCACTGAGGTCCGTGCCCTCCCAGTCCTGACCTCCTACTCATCCAGAGCAGGGGACCTTTTAGGGCACCCAATGCTGTTTTCCTCCTTGCCCACATACCTTTGCAAACTGATCTTCCCAAGGAACTGGGGGGACTCTTGGGTCCCACAGCTTAAATATTCCCAGTGTGAGAACACCAAGGCTCAGCAAAGACCTATGCCCACACAAGCCGTGATGCCCTAAAGCACTGTGTGATCAAAAGATTATTAAAATAGGACTAGATATGAGATAGGCACTGGCAAGGCAGAAGCCAGCTTTTGACAAAACCATGGATAAGCTGATATTGACTAAAGTTTCCCAAACCTCCACCCAAACTTCAAACTTCAACTCAAAATGCTGATTCCAGGACATCTGGCTATGGCATGTATTCCTCCTCACTGCCCTGTCTCCGTCCAGCTGTTCCGCATTTTCTGTTCTTCTACATTTCTCAGTTGGGTTTGCCATAGCAATAGTGTCTTGTTAATATGAAGTCTTCTTGTTCAGAAGGTTTAGCAATTGCAGAAGTGCTCTAACCTGAAGGAATCTGGATAGCATAAATGGGTGAAAGCTCAGGAAAAATATGACACTACCTTTGACATAAGGCCTAGGAGTGGAGGATGAGATGGGAGCAAGGAGGGACAACAGGTTAGGAAGTGAGTGGTTAAAAAAGGAGGTGGTTCACCGGCTGATGAGGAAAGGTGATGGTACATCTCCAGTCAGTAGAAAAATCAGGTTAGTGAAAAAGAGGCAAGGAAAAACAGCATTGGGGTTTGGAATCTTCTTCCACCAGATTGTAAAATTCCTGTAAGTATGGCATTAACTAACATATGATACTAAACCATCATTCCAACAACTGGATGTCTTTACCACACTTTTAACCCCCTCTGGTAGCCCACTGTCCATTTAGCCATCCACCTGTCTCACCCCAGCAGCTCTGTGCCACCTGCCCCAGCTGCCACCTGCCTTTGAGCAAATCAATCCATGCAGTTGCCCAGAGACAAGAGGCAGAAAAGGAAGGGCAAAGGAAGAGAGATTATTTCAGCTTTTTTTCAAAGCAGGACAAGTGCTTACTTACTGTTAATATGCAGAATGCCTGTATATCTCAAATATACACCTCCCAGAGGGGCCTATTACAGCTACTCTGGGCAGCCAACATGTGTCTACAGAGCAAACATCGAAGACTATCCCAACGTACTCCGAAAATAAAAGCAGAGAAAGCAGGGCATGAGCCTGTCAGCAGCTGATTCTTTCTTTTCTACCCTGCCCCTTCCCCATGTGGTTTTCAGGTCTAGCTGCCAGGCCTATGCCTTATCATTTTAATGTGTGCATGCAATTGCAAACCTCCCTATCTCCCCCTACATGGTGGAAATTGGGAAATTAGCATTGCTCCATCACAGCTTATACAAGTTCATGTTACAATTCAACGTTGTTTTTTCAAATGTGTGAGATTGGAAGGGAGGGAAAATGCCTTCCCAGTATAAGAACGATTTTTGGAACACTGATTCGTCCCTGATGCATGTATTATTCCCAAAGCCTGGGTACCTGAGAGGCAGAAAAAAGAAAGAAAGAGAAAATCCATCCTTAAAGATGAGTAAATCTTACCCTCGACAGAGATTTGTGCCCCAAAATAGGCAAAAAATCCAAGCAGTCTGAAGAGTTCTGTATTTTTGTTATTAAGTTCCACTTAAAGGTGCTCAGAAACAGCCAAGGTGGAGAACAGCACAAACCTAGAGATGGATTGATTTGGCAAAGTGGGTGCTGGAATTGATTACTCACTTCATTCTTATAAAAACCCTTTTTAATCCTACGTCTTTTGTCGATTACTATCTCACACCATAGGCCTTTTTGCGGTACCACCAGGATATTCACTGAGCTCAAGTTTCTGGTAGAGTTTTCATACCTATGCAAAAACTGAAGAGAAGTATCTTGAATTAACAAATCATGCATGGGGAAAAAGGGCAGATCCTATTTTAGTGAATCCTTGACCGTGTATGTACTGGGAGCTGCCCAGTAGAGCTCACAGCTTCTGCTGTTGTTTTAGCAGGCACTGTCCTAGACAGCCCTGCCAAGACGATGCCACTGGAGCCCTGCTGAAAACCAAACGCAGAGTCACATCTGACAGCCTTCCAGTGGCAAGAGGGTTAATGTGAAAGGGATGCTGTGGCAGAGAAGCCAGGCAGTCGTGTGTCTTTTCTGTTTTAAACTTGATTTCCTGTGATTGAGCAAGGGTGAAAAATATTCAGAATTACTGCAAATAAGTGCAAAACATTTTGAAGTCCCCAAAGAAGGACCTGGTTACAGAGCAGCCTGTTGACTTTATGTGGCCCAGAAATAGCTCCTGTCTTCGTAGATGTTTTCCTGACATATCATCCTCCGTATATTACTGCACCTTCTCAGAACTATCTTGTTCATCCTTTTACTGTTTGCTGTCATATCTTTCCATTATCTGAGAACATTGTATTGTTACCATTAGACTGATGTTTATCCTCTCTGTGCCTTCTTTTTTTATCTAACCTAGCCTGACTGCATTTCCTACCATGTGGGAAAATGTTTGTTGGTATAAAGAAATTCTTTCTGCCTATTTTATTTTGTACTTCTCGGTTGCTGGTTCTGTTGGACAGAAAGTGTCTTTTCTGTTATTTGCCACACTTGGAGGGCTCAGGCAGGAAAAACGAGGTGAGCTTCACTTTAGGTTAAAGCCCAAGGGTCAGATTTAGGCTCTTTAGTACCTAGCACTTTTGAAGCAATTTCATATCTCCCTCCTGTTGTAATTCCTAAATCAAAGCATTGAACTCTTTTGAAAACCTGATTTATTCAAAATATCTGACGGAGAGGCAGAAAAAAGAGCTCTTGGTGTCACAGTGTCTGTAAAAAGAAGAAACCAGGTGATTTTACTCTTGCCATATTGCAGCAGTGGGGTACCCTTCACCTCATCTGGAACAGGAACACACTTGTTACTGGATGCTTACTGAACAAAAGAAGCTATATTATCCCACCTGTGGGCATTTACAGCTCCTAGTGGGATACAAAGGTGTCCCCAGAAATGTATGCCATGAGATGCCACTCCCTGTTGCCCAGCTTGGCTGCCACCAGATTGCATTCATCATCAACATCTGTGCCTATAAGCACTAAGTACCAATGACCCCCACATATGATAGACACAGCCACCAGTATGTCTTCAGCCTTGTGTCAGCCATGGGGCACCTCAGCTTCAGAAAATGGTTTCCAGCCTGAAGATCTTACAATAGTCTTTCATGAGACTGCTGACAGTGCTTACATTACCCCAAATCTCATTATTTCCTCCATCAATTTCCTCTTCCTTGTATAAATTAGAGTGAATTACAGTATTCATTTGGAATAATGTATAGCCACGAATGGATTCACATCAGTCAGAAAGGGTACGTTTATTCATGAACACTTGAGTGTTTATTTCAAGAATATTAGTGGGGATAAATGAGCTTCAGAGATACCGGTGCTGTTAAGTAGCTGGGAGTATTCCTCCTGGAAGTGTACTTGAAGGTTTTTTGAACAGCCTCTATTTATTACTCGCACAATGGATTAGCTGAGCACTTCCACATGCCTCCAGACATTTTCTGAATAAAAAGGGATTCTTTCCTTTCAGTGTGTCCCTCCCATCCATCCCAGCAGTAGAAACAAGACTGCACAACATGGATGACCACATGTACAGCATGAGTAGTAAATCAGAAATAGCTCTTACTCATTGCAAGCCATTTGTAGATGCAGCAGCATTTAAATTTGGCTGCACTGACTATAGTTTGAACAGTTGTGAAACTGCAAGTAATCAACACTTTAATAAAACTATGATCTGCTTGCAGATAGTCTGGCAAAGAGAAAACTGCTAAAGGAGCTAAATCATTTGCAGAAATCATTTTCAGTGGATAATTTGACCAACTGTAACATGATGGTATTCATGTGCAAAAGCTCTGAAAAATCCTTTATGAATGGCCAACTCCTGCAGAAAAAGACTACAGAAGATTTCTTATTGATATGGATCAGAGCTGCTTTATATGTTCATAAAAGTAGAGACATTATCTTTAGAAGACACCTGCCCAAAGAAATAATAAAATAATCTGTTTGTGCAAACCACTGAGCTTTTTCAGTTCCATGAAAGCATCTGACTTTGCAGTGCTACAGCAATGTTTTACACAGGGTCTCCATGTTTCAAGCACGCACTTAAAGTTTGGGCATGTTATGAGAGTATATCAATTTATTGCTATACTGAGTTAGATTCTGCCCGAAGTCTGTAGAGTTACATGAGGCTACACAGCAGAGATTCTTCTTCAAAATACTTAGCTAATAGTTTACAGGGTGACTCAATAGTTTAAGAGGATTAGTAGCTGGAAATGAAGCCTTGCAGCTATGCATAGCTTATTTAGTTCCACTCCAATTTTACAATTATCTGATGGTTGTTTGGTGGCCTAGGTGAACTGAATTACCACCTTCAGACCGTTTTGTAGGAGACTGCTGTGTACTTATCACAGACATCACATCACCATCACAAATGGCCTGATGGTGTAGCAGCTGAAGAAAAAATCCTTCAAGGACTGATTGCTCAAGCACTGATCTCTCTGCTAAGGCTACACATGCAAAAGCTGTGTGTGAGACAATTTTGTGGTGGGGCCCCAATGTGAGGACCCTGATGGACTTCCCACAGGTGACCCCAAACAGTCTTCAATGCTGACAGATGGCAGTTAGTGTCAATTTGGAAATGATTTAGGGAGCTGAATGCACAAAGGTCTTTATCCCATTTGAATTGCTGGGTCAATCTAGTCTCCCACTGTGGTATTTCCAACCTTCCTTGCAACCTTTGTTCTGAGCATTAGAATTATTAGAACGCCCTATTTTAGTAAGCAAATTTTATTGACATGCTCTACTATCACCTTGACCTTTAGTACTCCTTCACTTGATTGGCTTATCTTCATAGAGCTGCTTCCAGGTGGGACGGCAGGGATGGGTGGAAAGAGCAGGCAGCTCATCTAAGCACTGCCTCAGTGAAAGATTGGCAGTTCCTGCAGCAGGAGAGAAATATTTACTGTCCCAGAGCTTATTCCCATGTTGGAGCTGCCACCTACACTGAGAGCTGGGAAGAAGTGGTGGATCCTCGTGATGGATGCAGGGACGATCAGGAAGAATGGAAGGAAAACAGATCCAATGTTTCTTCCTTAGGGAAATTAAAATCTGTATTTTGGGCAAACAGCCAAGCTGGGGTTTAATGAATAAACAATACACGAGGAGGGGTGTTGCCCTGCTTCTGGGTAGGTCAGAGAGGTCATTCTCTCTCCACGGGGAACAGAGCTAAAAACTTGGAAGATGTTAGAAGTGTGATGAGCTGGGTGGAAGTCTGTACAATGCACACTGGGCTGGTGTGCCAGCATGGGGTGGCTCCTCAGAAATAGCAGCAAGCAGGGCTCCTTGTTTTAGCAGTTGGAAAGGGATCCTCAAGGGTACTGGTTAAGAGTGTCTAGACCTGGCCTAAGCAGGGGACAGTTTTGGGCAACATGCTCATGATGCCACCTGGAAAGCTGGTCTGGGATACCAAAGAACCTGCGGAGAGGTTTAGGGAGTAAACAGAGGGCAGCAGCACCAAGGTGACAACAGTAGGACACATCAGATAAGCCCAGAGTGGCATCCTAGGAGCTGTGTGTATAGCCCCACTGTGATTCCCTATTTTTATTTCTTCTACTGAAGAGCCACTGAATCTTTTCATTTTCTTTTCCCCTGAAGAAGAGGAAAAATAAAACCAAATGGCTTCTTCTGAGCCATTCACACCCACTGACTCTAGAAAGTTGTATTAAAAAGACAAGGAAATCCAATAAAGTGAAAATAAAAATCCATTAAAATTCCATTGGCTTTTACAGATGGAGCTTATTTGCAGTAGGTGAATAGTTAGAGCCAAAGACTATAATCCTATGGCACGCACAGCTCTATTACGAGAGGACACTGATCCAGCCCCAGCATCAGCTTGGCAAATAGCACCTGGCTTTAAGACAGAGATGCTCCCTTCTGGGAGGTGACAGCCTTCCTCCAATGTTGACTTCAAAGGGCAGCCTCCTGTACCTGCTGCCTGTAGAAATGGGTCCTTGCTATTTTTCAGTTGCTGAATGCAAAGCCTCCTCAAAATTCAGCTACTCTAAAAAATCTCCCCCAGCATCTGTGCTATTTACTCCAGAGTGGTGATAACTGCCTGGGCCCCATCTCAGACAACCAGGGATCCTTCAGCCCTGACCCCTTCCTGCCTCCATCCTACAAGTGCCTGCAAACACAGAACTGTTAAGGGTTTTTTGGCAAAACAAGTTGGACTAAGATGCTGTGATGAGCTTGTCAAGGAACAAGAGCTGCTGAGATTTCAAGCTGCTAGGTTTAGTCCAATTTTTTCCAGCAAACATTCACCCAAGGCTGAAGCAACGTGTTGCATGCATAGCCCCATTGGGGCTCACACCAGTGGGTGCCAGTAAAAATGTGACGCCTTCTTGCCCCCTCCCAGCTGATACCAGGTGCCAAGTCCTCCAGGTCCAAGATCTCCCTGTGTGCAGATTCAGGGGTTTTGGCTCACCCCAGCATAGGAGGAACAGCCTGATTTGAAATTGTTGTGGTTTTGGACACTGGGGTGATTACTTCATTGCTTCCTGCCCATCAGCAGGTTTCTGAGGATATCTGACCCTGCACAGCCTTCAACTGTGTTTTCCAAGGATCTTTTTTTTTGCCACAGGGCCTGGACTTTGGGGACCACCTGCCCAAACTAAGCTCCTAACCTGGCTGCTGATTGGTCCTGGCCCTACCTTCCTGTCTTTTCACCACCTTAGGATGCCTCTGGCTTTTCTTCACCTGCCTCCTTTTCTCATTCAGTGCTCCCCAGAGGACAATAAGCACTTCAGAAATGGCTTTAGGGATTCTCCGCAAGGAGAAAACAAGGAAACCCAGTGACAACAACCTAATCAGCAAACAGCTGAGCCAGGGATAAATTCACATGGAAAGCCTGTGTTTGTTTATTACTAATGGGTAACGGAGATGATAACCTTTTAATCCAGAACCATAATGAAATATGCATATTTGTTAATGTGCAACTATAAAATGCAAATCTTGCAAACACAATGGGGAAGGGCACAGAAAGCACTCGGCACCAATCCTAATTTATTCCTTTGGCTTCAGACATTTATCCAAATTGAGTTGTGTATGTAATATAAAGTCAAATGAATATGTAATTGTAATGTATATGTATAAACATTTTCATCTGAAATATGCCAACTGTTTATCATAATAGGAAGTAATACATATTTTGCTGAATAAAAGGTTACCTATTAAAATATTTTTACACTCTTCCCACCCCAAGATTTTGTGCTCTCTGTAAAAGCTCTATTTACATAGAGACAATTTCTGATTTTCCCTTTTGAGCAGCACTACCCAAATTCAAAAGATTTAAAAGACTAACAAAGTGGAATCAGAAAGATTTTTACACCAAGTTCTTTCTTTTTCACCCTCCTCTTTTCCAAGCAGCACAGAAATTGCTCTTCTAAATATCAATTTGAAACAATGGCTAAAAAGCTGAGCAATTTCCCCCTTCTATTTCCAGCCCCAAAAGAAACAGCTTTCCCCTGTTGCTGTCAGAGTAACTACATATTCATCTACATATTCATGCAGTAGCAACTAAACTTTATTGCTAGTCCTGGTCACCACTGCTTTTGTAAATCATCTCTTTGGCAGCCTGGCAGCCTGAGAGCTAGAACCAGCTTCACACACTGTGTGTGAGAAGATCTGCATCAATTTGTGAAAATCATGATTTGGGAAGAGACCAGGAAAATAAAGATTCAAGACAAATCCTCTTTTCCTAAACTCACCTGAAATCAAACCTCTTCCTACAATGGAAAAGTTCAGGTATTTTTTCTTCTTGTTTGGTGGGACCATCATGCTTATGGTTACTGGGCTATTGTGTTGTGGGGAGTATTTCTGTCTGAAATTTAACGTGGCTTAATTGTCTGAAATTTGAATGCACTGCCAGGAATTCAATAGCAGTATTTCCATTGACTTTACTGAGCAGCGGACCAGAGGAGTCAAGGCAGCGCACAAAGGATTTTGCAATCAGCATCCACCCATTGCTTCTTCTGTCTCTCCTGACTCCTTTATTCAGTTTCCCACTGCTGCCATAACTATATGCTGCATTTATTCACTCCTGCCCTATGCATTCAGCATTTTCTTCTCTTGTCTTCTAAACAAAACATTTTCCACCTCTTTGTGTTTTCTGACTCTCCTGAGGACCAGAGCAGTGTACCAATAACCAGAAGAGAAGAGGAAATCCTGTTTCTATTTATAGCCTCAAATTCTATGAATTCAGGAGTTTTGGAGAGGGACATGAAGCGCTGGTGACTTACTAAAACTGAGTAATTTTCCACTCTCTTTTAAACTTGTTGCTGAAAAAGGAAGGAAAGATAATCTTGATGTAGGGCTATAATGGACCTCCATGAAATAAGTACAGGGAGTGTGCAGATTTGCTCTTTTCCCCATTGCCCTGAATTTGACTAAAATAGCCTTATAGTAACATGCCCTCAAACAGTCCAGCGGTTCGTCCACCCATGGCCTGAAGGTCCAGCTCTCTGCACTGCCGGGAGTCACCATCCCTCTTGCTAATGTGATTGATCCCTGGAGGGTGGTTGAAGGTTTCCTTGCTGAAACATCTCCAAACTCTAAGGAGGCTTTGGCAGCAACCCCCCAGGTCTGCCAAATTCAGCAGCAGTCAGAGCCACAGCGTAGTCACAGATTTGGAAAGAAGCTACTAAAGGTCTTTAGAAAAGTAAAGTGGGTCCTTTTTCTCCCTAGCATTTTTTTTTTGCTCAGATCATTTATAAGGAAAGTAGCCAGAAAGCACAATGCTTAACCTGTTTCTCCTCATTCGGACCGTCCACAGAGATGATGCTCTGCAGACAGGCAGCATGGGAGAAGAGGCCTATTTGCTTTTGAAGAAGGCGGGTGAAGGGGCAAGAGAGAAAAGCCAGCAGGCCAAATGAGAAGCGCTCCTCTAGAAGTCTTCCATCATTACAGACTCATAAATCATGATGCAGATTAATGAGAAATTAATGCAGTGCAGAAATTACTGGGGGTGAGGAGCTGTCGGTCAGCAGCTGGAGTGACTGTGTGTGAGACAAAGCAGTGAAGTCTCCAGAAAGAGAGAAGGCTCAGCAGCCTGGACTTGTTATTTAATGAGGAAAGACAGAGAGGTCAGCACAGGAACAAGATAGCGTGCGGCTGCATTGAGGAGACAAGGGGCACTATTTAAAAATCCTGTCAAAAGACTCTCTGGACTGATTTGTATTAAAGCCTTATTCACATCTTCTAATGAAAAATCCTCCTGCATCAAATCATAATATATATAAGCCTTAAAAGAGAGAGAGAGTGTGTGTGTGTGTGTGTGTGTGCAAAAGGGGGGTGGGATCAAAGGAGTAGAGGTTAATTTCACTATGCGCCTCCTCTGTTTGGGGGGAAAAAATAACACAGATGAGGAAAATAGCCTGCTTTAACTCCTGTTCTTTCCTCTTCCATCCTCCAGTGACATTATTTTAAGCATTTAACTTCCTGATAGCAGTTAGGCTGGTCACATTTTCTCTCCATTTAGTGGCAGGTTTTGAGCGCATCATTTAGTACTGCAATGGAAGTGATGGAGCAGGTGTATGACAGATGACTCACTTCCCTGGTGCTTGGGCATTTGGGGCTAGCAATTAGCTTAGCATGTTGCTGGTTCGAGCACTCTGAGGCTGTCCTGCAAAGCAGGGCATGTAAAGGTGGGGAGGGAGTAAAACCTGACCTTCCTCCTTATAATTTCGTATCTAAGGGAGGTGAGTACTGTCATCTTCTAAAGTAAATTTTCTCTCCTCCTCCATAAAAAGTGTTCTCGCTATGAGTCTAAGCCAAGAAAGTGTAAATTGAGTCCTGATGTCCCCGCCCATCCATGCAAATTTGCAACGGCAGGGACAGAAACTCATGGGAGTCGTTTTGGAGAACGTGGCCATTCCACAGCAGGTAGGGAGTCTTTATGCAAATACCACAGTAGTACCTTCATTTATGGCTCCTGTTGATCCCACTGCCCGCAGGATGCCTGTAACCATAGCAATGGGCTCAGAGAAGAGGGTTCTCTATTGTGCGTAGAATAGACAGTGGCAGCTGATGGTATCAGCTGAAAGAAGTATCCAGACAGAGCCACTGTGGATGATGAGTGGATAATGGGAGAGCACACTCATAGCCCAGGCAGATGATAATCCATAACAACAGTGGTAAGTCAGATAGACAGCAGTGCTCAGACACCATGAGGATGGGCATGAGAAAGGAACAGAAAGAGAACAGAGGATAAATGAGCATAAGTTCAGCTGACTCAAATGTGAATACATCCAGATGTCACTATATACCATATCTAATAGAACTACGTACACCCAGTCTAACTCCTGCTCAGTCTGTGAAGGTTTTTCAGCTCTGGAACAGGGCTGGAGGAAAGATGGGATGTAGCCCCATCACTTGAGGCATTTTGGGAGCACAGTGAGGAGAACACAATCTGTTGTGTTTGTAAGAGATATAGCCATGCTGGAGACAGTGCCTTTACACAAGCATGTGAGGATAAACCACATGTCAAAACATGCAGATTTTGTTACAGGTGTTTTCTAATGCAATATGACATTGCTACTGACAAATGGGTCCTAACATCTCCGATATGTGCCAGCTCCTATATACTCCCACTTTTTATTCAGGGGTGCGGGAACCCCCCAGGTAGAATGGACTTTCTTTGAGCCTAGGTGCACCGCAAGTCCCGTAGACACCAGGCAAGCTATGCATTCATGTAGATATCCGCTCTGACATCTTCTTTGGCTTTGAAGAGGTGTAGTCTTTAATATTGCACCATCATGTGGAACATCTCTTTTTTTAAATCTGCTCACATGCACACATGCACAAAGGATAAAATACAAGTGGGTAAAAAAGAAATCACAAAAAGGACCCTATTTGTCAAAAAAACAATGGCTCAGTAGTGGCAGTAAAATAGAGATATTGTTACTTAGTGATAATAAGGGAAAAAAGCCATTGTCAAAATGATAAGGCCATTTCTGTTGTCTCCCCAAGTGATAATATCTTTGCTACTGCTAGTGCCTGAGTATTGTTAGGATATTTCATGGCAAGTGTTAGACAGAATAAGTTATACACTAAGCCCACAGCTAACTCCAAAGCGTCCAACTTCACCTCCCCCCATATCCCTGTTCACACAACAGCCTCTTCTTTAATACCTTTGCAGCAGTGGTTTCTATTCCCTATGGCTTTTCGTCTGCTTCCATTTAAATATAACACTGCTCCTGAGTCAGTTGACAAGGTACCTTTCACTGATAAGCAGCCCAACTTTGTCTTGCGATAGGTCATCAGAAAGCCACGTCTTGAAAAATGTAGGAAATGCCGGTAAAAGTGCCAGTGAAATGAGTTAGGGTAAAGAAAGAAAAAGGAAAAAAAG
>VZTL01008935.1:6260-54921 GCA_013400535.1 Scopus umbretta
GGAAGAAGGAGGTGGCAAATCTTTCCTTTTAATTGCAACATGACAGTAGAATAAAAATAGGATATCAAATATGTTATATCTGCTAGGGTTACTAAGGCTTATAGTCTGGGTCTTCATTTTCAACTGCTTTCTGTGCAATGAAAAGCAGACCTTGTACAATTTTTTTTTTTTTTGAAGAAAAGTAATAACAAGGACATAGCGATGATAGTTGAGGAAAGAAGTAATGTAATGCCATTGAGGCCCCATGCAGCCCAGTGCCCAATTACTGTGGGGAGTAAGTCCAAAGAATAGTAGCAGAAGAGCAGAACAATGAACTGCTCCCCACGTGCTCTCACGGTATAGACAAGTCAATCCATCATGAGTGCACAGCCTAGCATCTGGGAGATCCAGATGATACACACTGTAGTTTTCCTGTATCAGCAGTAGTGTCTCTATTGTTGCCTTTTAAAAGCGCTTTTCTAGCAAGGCCTAGGGCATGATTGAAATGCTTGTTATTGCAATTGCTCTGGCTCAATCAATCTTCATGCGTGATGCAAGGCCAACCTGGTCTCGGGCTCTTTATCTGTCCCTTCTGCTTGCAACTGTTAAGAATGCACTTACTGACCTAAGAGCTAACTATTTCTTTTATGTGAACCATATGCATGTACCACATAGTGAAGAGAACACCTTTTAATTGTGACTTTAATTGCTTAATGCAAAAATATTTGTTTTAACTGACTAAATCCCGCTCAAACCGTCATCTTGATATGTTTATGGCTGTTTTTTTTCTAACGTACATTCCTGTGGATTATTTTGCAAGCCATCCCATGGGTGTGTTGAGCATCCAAGCATCCTTGCAAACAGTTACTGCAGATGTATAGCTACAATTCAGGTGAATCATCATTCCCCTTCTTAAAGTTTTACAGCAAAATATTTAGCTAAATACAAATGGGAGACGTCTATTTAGTGATCAGAATAAAAGCAACCTAGGTTTATCATGCAAGGAAGAAAATTGCCTTAGACATGCAGTTTATTTAGATTTAATAAGTCCACAGCTGGACAGTGTACTTCCAAGTTAAGTGCTGTTCTACTGTCAAAATACTTGGGGCCTGATTCACTGTCGGTGTGTATCAATGCAAGACCCTTGAATAGGATTTTTGGAGCAGAAAGCCGGTGTAAGCAATCATTTGCGGGAACATAGTGTGTTTGAATCTGTGTTGCAAATGGAGAAGAGTTAATGTGACCTCAGTATGCATGGTACTGACCTGGGTAGCTAGAGGATGCATTGACTCAGAGCATCACTGCTGAGGTTCTGGAAACTCCAACTATAAACAAAACGCCACATTTGTTCCTGCAGACATCCTGCTGTCCTTTCTCAGTCCTGCAGTATGAATATGCTTCAAAGAGTTTTGTCATCAGGAGAAGTTTTAAGTAATCCTTTGTATTATTTTGAGCTTAGACAAAACCCATCTGTGAAAAGTTGTATGTGGGCTGTGTGGTCAACAAGACACAGGGCAAAAACTGTCCTGGCACAAATCTTGTTTGATCTTGTGAATGCTTATTGTCGTCTTGGAAATAGAAACAGAACAGAAAATTCAGCTGCCTGTACTATAGCACCTAAGGGCCTCAGTAAATGCAGGAATGATGTGAAGAAGGAAAAAAAAAAATCCTTAAACCTGAATTTCAGGTCTGGCAAATTGAAATGCCAAACTTGCTGCTTCTTTCCAGACTGTGGCTGTTTTATTCTCATCCTTTTTTGTCAACTCTTTTGCCTTTTTCTTTCTGTCGTTTGCTGGTTCATTGACCAAAATGTTCTTGTTCTGGTTGGAGTGTTTATATATGCTCATGTCCACTAATTTGAGTAATTGTAAATACCACTATCCTACAGCGCTCCCAGTTTGTTCAGAATTCAACCACATAATTACTTGGTGCAGGAGGTTTGACTGTATCATTCTCTGCTGTGTTCAGAGGCTTCATTGGCTTTTGGAGGAAGAGAGAAGCAGTTGGAAGATCTTACAGCTAATATACAGAGCTCTGTGTCCTGCTTTATTTTTATGACCTTAGAAAATTTGGACTTGTTTACTAGTCATGCTGTAAGTCTTTGTCCCACTCTCTTTCCCATGCCTCTATAAACATAGAAAATTCTGCTAAAATATCACCTATGCTCAGGAAAATTTAGTACAGCATTGTGACTAGAATAGATTTTTAAAAGAATGATATTTCTCATATAATAATACAATGTTCAGCTCCTGTAACTGCTTCCAGCAGAGGATTTCATAGATAAATTCCTTACCTCTTGCCACCACAGTCATTTGAGGAAAAGGTTATCCCCATTCTGCAGAGCGAGCAACTGAAAGGAGACACAACGACAGTAAATCTGTGGCTGACTCGCAGATGTCAGTTCTCGTTTCCACTTTGTGGCTGTGATTCCTGACCCAGCTCTGCCTTTCCAAGCTGTGTTTTCCCTCTGTGTCACCCTGAAATGCAAACCAGCAACCACGCCAGCAGCTGCTGAGAGCACAAGTCCTCTGCACGGAGGTCCCATCACCCATGTTCACGCAATGCCCGTTACAGCCATTCGGACCTTTGCAGCCAAGCCTAAGGCCATCTGTAACTTCACTATTTAGGTTCATATTTTAACACAAACAAGCTAGCTTTCAAAAGTTTGTCCACCTTGGTTTAGGCCCTTATTTAGTCCAAGCGAATAATTCGACAGCAGCCCTAAAGTGCATGTAAAATAATCAGCTCTCAATAATGCAGCCCAGCCTTCTTGGCTATGTTCCCTTGGCAAAACCCATTGCTGGTCGGCAGTTTTACCCGGCCGGGCTGGGCCAGGGCACTGAGCAAGCAGACTGCCTTTCCCTCGCCCACCTGCAGTGGAGGGGGAGCTCTGCAGGAGGTGGGTCTCTGTTCACCCCTCGCAGGGGTCCATCTTGGCACCTAGCTGGAAATTTAGCCTTTAAGAGGGATGTGTGCCTGAAGCACAAGTGTCCCGTTCATCTCAGCTAACCTTGAGGGTCTCTCCAGTAAGAACCACGTCGTTGGGGTATGTGTCTGTATCCTGGTTTCAGTTGTTTACACTTTTCAGCTTCCCATGCTCTGCCAGGTGCACAAGAAGCTGGGAGGGAATGCAGGCAGGACAGCTGATCCCAATTAGCCATCAGGGCTATTCCATACCACCTGATGTCAAGCTCAGTATATAAACCGGGGGAGCTGGCTGGGGAGGGAGTGATTGCTGCTTGGGGGCAGGCTGGGCATTGGGTGGTGAGCAATTGCATTGTGTATCACTTGTTTTGTATATTCTGTTGTTATTATTGTTATTTTCTCTGCTGTCCTATTAAACTGTCTTTATCTCAACCCACAGGTTTTAGGGTTTGGTTGTTTTTTCCCCCCCTGATTCTCTCCCCCATTCCACTGGGGTAGGGGGAGGGTGAGCGAGTGGCTGTGTGGTGCTTGGTTGCTAATCAGGGTCAAACCACAACAGTCTGTTGCTGGCTTGCTGCTTGCATAGAAAATCCTGACTAGTGGCACCTTTCCTCAACACGCTTTACCTTTAGCTGCTCTTTAGAAAACACAGAGTAGTAGGTTGCTTCCTCTGGTAGCTTTATGTGTAGGGCTTTTCAGAGAACTGTTATTGCCAAATACCTTTAAGAGATGGAGCCACAGATTAGAAGTAGGCAGAAAGACTTCTATACAGCCCTGAATCAGTGCTTCAAGTACAAGAGGGACTGAGATTTAATATATGACTTCATATTAAAGTCCTGACTTCAGCATGTCATGCTGGCTTTTGGGTTTTTTTCCGGTCTCTCCCCATGCATCATTCCGGACACTGAGGCCTGCCATCGTCTCAGAGATCTCACTCCAAACATGAAATGACTAACACTAAGTTTATATAGTGTTCAGTAATGTGGTGGCTGGCGCTCCCTTTTTGGATGTACTTTCTCTACCTACAGCTAGCAAGTGGTGAGTACCGCCATAAAGAAACCCAGTTGTTAACCAAGAAAGTTAAGTAACTTGCCCACGGACACACTTTGAAGTGGCTGCTTCCACCCAGGTGGATTTTTGTGGTGCACCACTGAAAGCAGTACGGTTTAGAATGAGCAGAAGGGATCAGCTATACAGTCTTTTAGCAGTGTGTTACAAAAGTCCAGTTTTGTATACTAAGCAGAATAGGTCCTGACTGCTTTGTTTCAAGGGATTAGGAATTAGTTCAGACTGCAATGGGAACAGGTGGAAGCAAAACTTGCTCCCAACTGTTACTGTGTTTCTCCTTTGCTGTACTGAGAGTCTACAGTTGTGTAATCCTGAAGACAATTTTAGACTCTTTTGTACTTGAGAATACAGTAAGTTATGTTTTACCTGTCCATCTCTGGAGAAGAAAAGCTTTAATTAAGTCTTACTTTAATTATGTCCCATCTATACAGTACCTAACTGCATTATGAGAGTATGACATTTGCTATTTGCCTGCCTTCTGGGAAGGTTTAGATGCTGAATCCTCTAATACTGCATAAAGTTCCAAGTGCTATTATTAAAAGGATATGTGGAACAAGATTCTTAATATAGGCATTGTTATAATAATTGCTAAGTAGTGATGAAAACCTGAGTGATTAAAGTGTGATCTGGAACTTTCTTGTGAAATAATAGAATTCTGTCTTCATATATAAATTCCCCAACACTGGTGGTCCTGATGATCTGCTGGTATGGCTGGTGTCCTGGTTCACAGTCTTATTTCACAAAAATCGGTATTTTACTAGTCTCATCAGTAACACTGTGCAATACCATTCTGTGCCATCCCAATACACAGTTTAATTAAAAAAACCCCAATCTTTGCAGGTTGTCTTATCTTAATTAAGCTAATGAGAATATCATAGTTTCTAATTTTTATTGAAAATAATATCCTTGAAATGAACTTTCAGTCATTATTTTATTACAAGCTTTGAGTGCTTATGACCAAGAGATTGATAGGAATGTGCATAAACAAAACATTCAGCTTTCTAGAGGTCCTTAATCTCCTATACTGAGTATCCATTGGTCTTCCTCAACCTATCTGTGTGCTTATTAAGCTGACAAAGCTAATGAGAATGAGCAGCCCTGGACTTCTCTGTGCCCCCCCTGACTTCCGTAACTTAATCCTCAGTGAGAAGTCCTAGAATAGCGGTAGATGTTTTAAATATTTTTAAATACCTACAACGGGGTGTTATAAGTTATCTACGAGGGAAGAACGCCACATTGATACTTTTTCTCTGTATGTAGTTTTCCTATAGTCTTCTGTATTTCTTTTCCAGTTGTTGCAGCTTGACATGTGAATCTGCTTGGTTATAAGGTAAGCCAGCATGCAGCAACTGAAAATGACATTTGTCTTAATGCATCAAAGTAAATATTGTTCACTTGAAGCTGACGCATCTCTCCAGGGCAGCAGACTGACTCCCCTGAAGGTGAGTGTGCCTCCACGCAAGATGCATAATATGGATTGGTTTTGCTCCTGTTTCCTTTTGCCCTCCAGTCAGTTATGTTGTCCAGACCTGTTTGTAGTCAGTTGCATTATCCCACAGCCTTTGGTGTCTTCTGCACACGCCTGTCTTCTGCCTTGAAAACTTGAACTCTCAGACCACGCCCTTGCAAAGGAATGGTCTGAAGTTTTTCATCCCGACCATGTTTGGTCTTATTCTCCTCTTCATGAGCAGATTACTACCTTCTCCAGCAGCAGCGATTTGCAAGGCATGGGATTCCAGCAATCGTGAATACAAACTCATATTTAAAATAACTTTCCCCTTTTCAAGTGATATGAGGCAACAAGAAAGTGATAATATTTTGCAGGGAAAAACTGAGAAGTGATGGTAAGAAGTCCATGGACACTGATATTACAATAAGCTTCCAAACTGGTGTTAATGCTGAGTAATACAACTTTGTGCCCAGCCAGATTTGCTGACAGTATGAATTTGGCCTTGCACGCAAACTAATTGTTATTTTTTGAAAAATCTTTTCCACAGTTAGCACTGTTTGGGGCCTACTTAGAAGAATGTAATAGTGCTGCAGATACCTTGTTGCAGGAGTGTGTGTAGCAGATAATAGACCAACAATGCATGCATCTTAGCTGTAGGGAACTGATCTATCAAAGGGTGTCTATCATCTCAGCTCTTGGTATTTCTGTAGCACGCCCTGTGTTCCAGGTCCAGTATCAGAGACTTTGTTCCTTCAGAGGATGTACAGACAGATGACATTTGAACTCCCAGTAGACTGACTCAGAGTGCTGCTTACTGCAAAGGACGGGGTTGGTTTCTAACATCCCCAAATCCCTTGCTGTTGCTCTCAAGAAGGTGAGATGTCAATGCACAAGGAAGGTGATTGTCTTCCTCACCCATTCCACTACTGCACAGTATTAAGGTCATGTAATCAAGTCACCGTCATCCAAAAAAAATCAGATATCTTG
The DNA here is from genome assembly GCA_013400535.1 of Scopus umbretta. Taxonomy (NCBI): domain Eukaryota; kingdom Metazoa; phylum Chordata; class Aves; order Pelecaniformes; family Scopidae; genus Scopus; species Scopus umbretta. The sequence continues at coordinate 12,670 of VZTL01008935.1, forward strand.
TGTATACATTCTTTTGTTTACAAGGCCTTGACTCTGCTATTCAGAAGCATAAAACATTAATAACTGGGCATCTTGCTTTTGTTAAGCCCTGTTTCCACGGGGGTATGTCAACATGAGTAAGCAGTGCAATGCAGCAAGATTGGTGTAGTGGAGCATAATTGTGCCAAGGATCTGGCATCCATGCAGTGAGTTTCAGGGTTTTTTAAACAGTTTTCATGAAGATACTTCCTATACGTATGTAGAGCTGGACTGGATGTAGCTCTTTCAAGGAAGAGAGCAATGGATACAGAAACAGATTTCAAAAGAAGGTCAGAGAAGGAAATGTATTTTCATAAATATACATCCTTTCCCATACACCATAGCAGGGTGGAGTTGTGCATGTGCTATGACACCTTTTGCGTGATACTTAGGAAAATATTATAGGCCAGTGGAGCTTAAGTCTGCTGTTATCCTACACTTACTTGCCCGCCCAGGTCTGGAACTCTTGAAATGTACAGAAGGAAGATGGGGAGGCAGAAAGTGATGTAAAATGTACAGAGGTAATCCCAGTTTGTGAGCACAAAGGCTGCCATTTGTGCCTGCCCACTTCGGCTAGGGCCAGGGAGAGTCTGCTCATCCAATTACTTACCTTCACAGCGTTTCACATGGGCAATCTCCAGTTAAAGAAAAATGATTGAGTGGTCAGTGTTCTCGCCTAGTTTTTAAAAGCCTGCAATAAGCCTTATTTTAATACTTCCACCTCCTGGTTTCTGGCATACCAGCTAGATGATGTATTCTTTCTAGTGTCCTCTTCAGAGACATCATTCTTCATGTCTTTTGTCATGTGTTTCACTAGGACTCTGCTGGGCTGCTGTTTTAATAAATCCTACATGCTTGCATTCTCATCCCCCTCAACTCCTTCATTTTTAACCAGGTATCAGTTGCGCTAATAGCCTTATATATCTCCTGAAGATGGATCTGTTAGACTGGAAACTGGTTCATTGATGCATAGCATTTGCATAAGAGAAAACCAGCTTTTCATTCACTGTGGGGTTTCTCCTTTGCCATAGTTCGGTTTTGCTTGTGTGTACTACTGTAATGTTCTTTTTTTCTCTCGTCCAGCTGAATGCCAACAGCAGTTAGGGAAGGAAGGCAGCAAAGAATTGCCATTAGGCATGGTGGAAGTATTCTTTACTGCTTGATGTCTCTGCTTTTGAAGGATTGATTATCTTTCCTTTGATAGCACCCACATTTCTCTCTCTGCCTTCTTTTTTTAATAGTTTCTGAAATTTCAAAGTAATGCTTTTCCTTTTCACTGTGCTTAGGGCTATTAACTGTCTTAATAGTAAATGTTTCATATGCTTAAGTTTTGTCAATGCAAGGGTTTTCTTGCGGAGCTGCTACCAGAAAATCAGTTTAGTGCAGAGCTTTTCTGAGGCTTATTGTGGCTGTGACTCGAATCTCACATGAGCCTTGAAAATAAATCAGTTCCCCTCTTTTGAAAATCACACCGGTACCGTTTCTTTGGAAACATTTGCCAGTGTCTCACATTTAAATAATTGTGAAGATAGATATTGAAGCTAAATAATGGCCAATTGTCTTCAATGTCCTATAACAATCAATGGCACATCAAGGCTTCATGGCTGTCATCATGCAGCCCATGACAACGCCGGGGATTCCCAGTGTGACAGCGTGAATAGAGCGCTGACCTTTCTCTTGCCAAAGTTTGTTGCTTGCCACTTGGCAGGGGCAGGAGGGCAGGAGCAGGCTGTTAGGTATGCTGCCGTTTGCCCTCCTGTCTAGAACTCCTCTTCATCCACCACACAGTTCATTTTTGATACTTCCCCAGATAATTGCACTGTAGCACTTCTATCAGGAAGATGTTTTCATTTTTTTTAAACAAACACATAAAGTCATGTAGGCAGAAGTGTAAAGTTTTCAATGATGCATGAGTAAGGATTCAAATATGAGGTATTTTGGTTGCTTGTAATGATCTAGGATTTTCTTTTCATTTATAGACGGGTTCACAAATAGTTCTGCAGTTCTTCTTCTCTTTTTCTCCTATCCGTATCACCTTTTGAAGTCAGTGGGAGTTTTGTCATCTGTTTTGTTAGGCCACAGATGAGATAAAGGTGAGCAGCTCTCTAATCTTCTGTTTCTGCTTGGATGAGGGTGAAGGAAGTCTGGATTTCAGCCTCCACTTCTGTTTCTTTTGGCTTGCAAAGATCTAAGATGCTTCCTTGTGCTTTTCAGCTGTTAACCTGAGTCAGCTCTGATCTGGGTTGTAGCTGCAAGTGTCTCTGTGGGACAATTATAAATGCATGACCTAATGGAGGAAGGAAGGCACTGAGGAGCGGGGTTCATGTCCCAGCTTGGCTATAGGCATTGTGCCTTCAAAAGGAGGAGGGCAAGAATATTTCTGTATGTCATGAATATATCTGAGGATGAAATACATTAAGCGAGTGTGATACGCCGGGTTACCATAACAATGCAGGCAGTCTGGACAGCTGCTTGGCCCTCTCAGTGAAGTTAATTATATAATACTACTATCATAAGGTAGTTAAAAGGTAACAAATGATTTGGCTTCTCATAATTTATCATCTGCTTTGGCCATTTCTGTGTGGTTTTGTTTGGGTTTTTTTAAGAGGTACATCCAGTAAGTTCCCTTAAGACCTCAGTACACTGAAGGTTTCCACTTCTTAGGAGTATAAGCCAGTTAACTATGGAAATTTCCAGAGCTGGATGGAGTCAAATTATTAAAATATGCAGCTCTTCTATAGTATAATGGTCTCTCTCTGTGGCATTAATCCTTTTCCTTTTCATACAATGCACTTGAAACGCTGCTTTTCTCTGTAGGCGGCAAGTATTGTCATAACTTCACTTCAAGAACTATTCACCTTTTAAATGTAGAAAACAGTTCTCATTGTACTTCAGCTACAGAATAATCCCTTTTCTTTCGTTCCTTCATCCTCCATGGTACGCTGATAAGTGAACTCTCAAGCAGTTACAATTTCACAGGAGCTTTCATGGATTGCAGAGCTCTGGGTTTTTCAGATACCATGCGTTCAATCAGCATCACTTGGAGTGTCTCTCTGTTTTTAAATCTGACTTGTTAATGTCATTACATTCATCCTAAATATTGCATTTTACAGTGTGAGTTCCTGTGGTTCTCTCCTTAATGTCTTCTCATTCTTTTTTTCTGAGCAGCTGTTGGTAGCTCTCCCTACTGCTGTCAACTTTCAAACCCCTGCATTACAAACTGCAGAGTAGGGTGAACTTACTACGTTGAATTAAGGCTCTGCAAAGTTGGCTTGCGATACACATTAGGAACCCAAAAATAAAGGGAAATGGAAAAACAAACCATTCCTAATGTAATGCACTAAACTTAGTTTATACTTTGATCCTTGAATAACTAGCACGTTAGAAGCTTTTAAAATAATATTATATACAAAAATCCAGCTGGTAACACTCTTGATGTCCTGCAAGCACAGAAACAATAATACCAGTGTTAGAGCCACATTGCTGGCTAGATCAGATAGAGAAAAAGCACAAGGAAGGCCTCTCTCTGGAAACGCAGTGATGTTTGAAAACTAATGCTGAGCGCTGTAACTCTGCAGAGTGCTCTGTGCATGTATCAGTTGGTAATACATTCTGCTCCCAGTACAAGCAAAAATTTAGCAGAGAATTATTAATTACATCACCACACCTATATAATAGAGTTCACTGTAGTTATGTAGGAGTCAACGGTATTCAAGCAGTTTCTTTTGATGAAGTAATCGGGCTGCTTCTGAGGCCTGTTTCAGCTGCTAGGGGCGTGCTTCAAATGTAAATGACTGCCAAATGGATTCCTTCTAAATTCCAGCCAATTAAAATACATTTAAAGTGCAGCTGGTGGAGAGCAAAAGGCTTATAATTGCGTAAGAAACGTTTGGGCACGAAACAAATCCCTGAAGTTTGGTGAACGAAGATTATTAAATAATGCGTTTCTGTAGAAGTAAAGCAATCAAACAAAGAGCTTTCCGAAACTGCAGTCAGAAGCTAAGATGACACTTTTACCACCACCTTAAAAGAGACAAAGCGGGAGTGTGTTTGTTAGGGTGTCAGTTTTCTACCCTTAGCTCTTTAAACCATGCAAGTTTGGCAGCTTGCCCTATGTGGTGCTGCATACAAATATTGACAGAACAGTGTGGTATTTGTTAAACCCCTTCTTGGGAAGCAAATGATTAAAACTCTGAAGGAAGATCTGAGAACCTCAGACATTATATTTTTTTCTCAATAGCACTATAATATTTACAGAATGAAACAGAAAATAGTGAATGGGGTGTAATGAATGACCTTCCTTTTCTGCTTTGCCTTGTAAGTAAGGACAGATTTTTTGTTTAATGCTTTAAATGTTATTATAAAAGAGGTTTACAGTTAGCAGCACCGAAAGATGCCATTAACACTTTCGATTTAACCTCATGTTTTGGGAAAAAACTCAGCTGATAAAACAGACCGTGTAAATAGGCGCAAGACGTTCCCCAGGAAGTAGCTGTGCGCAGTCACTGCTGAGGTACTGTGTCCGATAGGTGCACAAACTTTTACAGACTTTTTAAGACACAACTATATTTGAATATTGGTAGTTTCCAGACACGTTACGGTCATGCCTGCATCTGCCTAAAAGTGGGATTTCAATTTTTTCTGCTTTTAGTATGATTTTGTAAAATTTTATCTTAATCTCTTTAGTAGATCATTGTGCTGGTTTTAGAAAGGGAAACAAAGATTTTTATAGACACTTCAGAGTTGGTTTTTTTTTTTCTGTGTAATATTTTGTCTGAGGATACTGTCTTTACCCATTTGGTATTAAACAGTTGAAATGAGGTGAATGAAAGCAGTTCCTATGTTATCTCAGGTTTTTCTTAATTGTATCAGGGAGTAATAAATGAAAACAGGAAAATGTCTTCTAGAACTAACAACTATTGGTTTCTACCTCTTGTTATATCTTACCATATGAAATTCGTATGAAATAATTTGAAATTCCTGATTGCTACCTATTCCAACATACCACAGTCAGTAAGTCTGTTTTGGCTTCACTTTTGTTAACTGTGAGTAAAGACTCCTGCAAATTTCATAGCGACAGATCATATTGCAGCAGGAGGGGTTCAGGTAAATATGGCTTGTTAATTGTTAATGTGTAAGTAGCACACAGCATGTGCCAAAGGGAGGCTTGTAAGAAATAAGCTCATTGCCCAAATAAATTATAAAATCAAGTTTTAATGGCATTTGTCAAGAAACATAAACGTGAGTACACATATACTGTGCAAATGACTGTAATGCAGTTAAACCCAAGAAAATTCTAGAGAATCGACACTAAAAATCTCTAAATTGAGGGGTTGGTTTTCTTTTTCAAATATCCGTATAGATTGGCAATTATTCACAGAGGGAAATCGATCAAATAGATTGAAACTACTTTGGGTAAGTCCTATTCATCACCAGCCACTGTTATAAAATTAGGGTCAATGTATATTCAGTTGCAGTAAGTGTTATGGAAGTAGATATGTCTGTATGTTTATGAAACACATAGTGTATGTAACACAATAAAAAATAATGTACATAAGTTTTAGCAGCATCTGGTCTATAACAGCATTAGAGATTTGATACAAACCCAAAGGCAGCAGGAGTACAGAACAGTGCAAAGAATAGTTAGCTGATCATACGTACAGCTAAGACAGCGATAGTTTGCTAATACTAATAGAAATTTCTTTTGTATGCTATCTGACTTCTAACAAACTGCCAGTTTAGGGTATTTTTGAGATCTGCAGAAGAACAGTGCAATATAAGTAAATTTTTATTACCAAACACCAAATAATCCCATGCTAAAGTTGGTAAATGAGGAAGCTGATAACCCGAGTGTAGACCCACCGAAAAGCAGGCTGTTCTTGTCTTTTTTTGATGGAACCTCGGGGCTAACAATGACAAAACTTGTTTCAAACTAAGCCTCTGTCTTTAAGAGGCATGACTCACTCAGTATGATTCAAAAGATGAATCTAGGTCCTCCTGCATAATAACATTTTTCATGTCATTTACTTTTCCTTTATGCATATGTGCAATGGTGGATGTATCCCCAAGGTCCAATGATTCATCTAATATACCAGTTACTTGAAGGAAAGCAAGAGAGGTGCTTAGAAAGTATACAAACAAACAGGTGAAGAGGGTGTATTAGCACTTCTGTATTTCCTTCTTGATCTCACGGTACCAGTGTTCGGCCAGGATTTAGCTGTTTGCAAATCAGAGCCTCTTTTGCTGTACAACTGAACAGTGAGCAAGTGTCTCTTCAGGGAACTCACTGACCTGTAGGCCCACTGCTGCCTGGTCTCTGGAGCCTGGTGGAGCTGAAGCAGAGCTAGGTATGAAACTTTCCAAACTGCAGTGCACTTCTGCACAGGTGTTGAGGAAATAGTCTGGGAACACTTGAAAATTTTTAGGTGTCCCCAAGGTTAAATATCCTTTGGAAAGCTGGCTTTATGGATTGTTTCCTTGGATATTAGCCCTTAAATGCTGCCAAAATGGGCAGGTTTCTGTTGGGCTTTTCCCCAGAATTACTTGCTGAAAAGTTGTACAACTTTGGTGTGTCTCCACGGGGAAAATTACATAAGTCCAACTGAAGAGTTGGCATAACTTATAATGGCAAACAGATGAGAACTTTCCTGGAGTTTTCCCCTGCGTGGTATTACTCAGTGATTCTGCTACAGTAAAAGCCACTACTACTTCATATCTTTGGCAGGTCAAACTCTGGAAACTTTGGGTATCTGAACATATACCCTCCTTTATTAAAAGACTCACATGGAGTCTGTAATGGTTATACTATACATAGGACTAGAGAATGGCTATTCTGCTGGTTTCCTGAAAAGCAAAGTCTTTGGTTTCTACATTAAAACATCTATTAATTTTAGGTTGGATTAACTATTTCTTCTCTAATAATTGTGCTGGTGCTCTAGAGAACTCTGGAGGACAGAACCTGGTCCCATACTTAGTGGTACAGCCGCAGAGGGATGTCAAGCTAATCAGTGGATGAAGATGAAAGTCTCACTCAACCTGAAGCCTAGTTAGTAGCAAAACTCCTTCTACCTGGGCAGAAGGGGATTTTTCCTAAGTGTGTGGTATTCTCCAGTAGCTGTGAGGATAGAGGCCTCTGCTTTTTATGCTGTGCTGCATTAAAATCCTGATAATGACTTATGTGTGATGTTCAGGTACAAGTGAAGGTATTGGCTTAAGGGAGCTGTTGCCCTGAGTCAGCCCTGATAACTGATATCTGGCACTGGTTTCTGTGACAGAAGCTGTGTGGCCCGTGCTTCCCTACTGCTGCTCTGTCTTCTACTATGGTCCTCAGAGCTGGTCCTGAGGTCCACAGTCCTGGCACAGGGACAGAAAAAGGCAGTATACAGTGGGAGACCAGGAGGAGTGTGTTAGCTTGGAGTACATTTGGTGCATCTTTCACAGTTCCTTGCTAAACTCGTTGACTCCAGCACACTTGCATACTGTTGTGTCTGTCCTCAAATGTGAGGCAGTAATGTACTGCACACATTGACCTGGGATTTGAATGTTAGCATTTTGCCTCTCAATGGGCAATGGTCCAATGATCTTTGTAGGGATTTGCCAGACACTGGAACTCTCTTGAGTTGACACGGCTCTTTGACCAAGTGATAATCACACCTGACCATGCTGATGATCCTAGGAAGGATCAAACCCTATTCCCAAGTCAGGTAAGGATGAGGAAATCTTGGGGGAAGCAGGAGAGAAGAGGTTGAAAATGTGATTGTGGCTCTTTCAAAGAGTGGCAGAGAGTAAAGGGAAGTGAGATTTCAAGTCTGGATCCTTTTCCATGAATGCAGTGTAAGAACACAAATGTTTCTGTAAAAAATGAATCTAATCTTCAACTGTGAATATCTAGCAGGCCATTAGGTGGATTCTGCAGGGTCAGAAAGATGAAAGAAATAACCAGCTATATGCTTAATTTTTGTGTTAATTTCTCCTAACTGTTGCGCTGATAGTCTCTAAACAATCTTGAATGGTAATTCCTTGGTTCTGCATGGGCTGGTTTGGGTGTTGTTCCATGCAAGACCCTGTATCATTAGGAGTCTTCCATTGATCCGAGCTAGACAGATAAATAGCACTGCAGCAATGTGCAACATGGTGGTGGAGACATCTTTTGAGACTTGAGAGTTACAACGGAGTTGAGTGATGTTCAGAACAGGAACAACTTGGAATAAAATATCTTAAAAAAAGCCAAAAGATTGGTGCTTGTTTTCAAGAGTAAAAGTGAAAATCTCTGCTGTTGATTACAAAGTAGAATTTATTATTTACACCAAAGTTGTGTCTGATAGTTTGCTCATAATCTTGTGACCTGTGAACTGAAACCAAGTGCAACTACTGTGGTGTGTATTTATAGAGAGATTTGCTAGAAGAAACTAGCATAGTACTCATGTTTCTTCAGCTTCGTCAAACAGTACATTTTGGTCCTCAGTGAGGTGACCAATTCTTTCCTCATTCTTCTAAACTAGTTTTTTCTTTTTTTTTAACTAAACTTTACTAAAATTACTAAACTAGTAATTTACTTGCAAAGGAAAACAAAAGAACATTCCACGTCCCTTGCTGGTGGTATCGTAAAGCCACACCATGGATTGCTGTTGCACTTTGGGCATGTTTGCTATTACTCAATAAAGCCCATTGGGGCTTCAGTTCTGGGATTTTTGGTTTTGTGGTACTTGTAAAAATAATTTTTCCATTTTGTTTGGTCAGTTATTGATTTGGCTAGTGTTTTCTATGGATCACATGTAGGAAAGTTGGGGGACAAGTTGTTGGAAGGACAGATAATTATTACCAAACATAGAAGTTGTGTAATATGTAGAGGAAGAGAAGAAATACTAAAGTAATATAAGCAGTTACACCCTCTAACATGGTTAGTGGAAAACCTAAACGAAAGAGTAATGTATACCAGATGTGTGTATCACAAGGACTATAATTTTGGTAGGAATGATTTCCAGTAGGAAATAGTAGAAGGTAAGTAGGGCAAATCAGAATGTATTGCAGGAGATGTCTTACTGGCAGGGCTCTGTGAGCACTTGTTAATATTTGTGGAGCTAGTTCTTTGGTAAACGTCTTTATTCTTCATGTTACAGCTTTATGTGGTAAGGATAAGTGGGGTAATCAATAGTCATTGACTGGTCAATGACAAATGATCAATAGTCAATGATAAAGCATAAATTTAGAGCTGTCCTTTAATTACCCACATTATAGGACTGGCAATACTGGTTCAGGTTGTCCTTCAAAATCTGGAAGCTGTAAGAGCTCTGGCCGCCCCCTCTCTGCAGAACTTCACCACAATGGTGAATCTATCTCTTAACCTGTAGTCTTTAAAGTGATCATTTCAAATCTCATGCTATCCATCTGAAAGCCTATGGATAAACTGAGATTAGCCTTCTCAAAGTTGCTTACACAGTTTGTTGGTGACAGAACAGCCAACTCCCCAGCCTCTCACCTAAGCAATAAAATCATCATGCATACAGTGAAGCTGCTGACAATCCTTTCCTTTACAGAAAGCAATTCTAATAAACAGTATTTTAGTTATCCAGAGTTGGACAGTTCAGGGCAGTAGTCCGGAACCTTAATCTTGTTGTGATAACTAGAGTTGACAAATGAGGACATTGCACTTAAATGAGATTTTAAGGCCTTAGTGATCAGTGTGGGTAGCTGTGGTTCACAAAATGGGTCCTGGGCCTTAATGAAATAATTGTTTCAGACATACACCCTGCCTACAGGCCCAAAGTAATTTTCCTGTCCAAAGTCAAGGAGCTGTCCCCTTCCTGTCTTCTGTGGTAGGAACTGCTAAGCAGGAATTCAGGGTAATTTTTTATGGGACTTCTTCTGTGGTAGTCCACATGAATGTTGTCTTTGTCACGTCAACCCAGGAGAACTTAGGAGAACTTCGCCTGGGTAGGCAGCCGGACTCATTACTGTGAGCTTTGTGTCTGTAGTGTTAGGCTGTGTCTCTGGGCACTGATTTGTATAAATGTGATTGCCCTAAGGAAGGAACTGCCTTTATTTCCTTCATTTGTTGGAAGAAAAGTAATTTCCTTCTGTTTTCCAGCCTCTCACCCACACTGGCTCAGTTCTGTGGCTGGTTGTAAAGGAAAAGCCAATTCTTTATTCTTTCCAAATCACCCTTCCAGAGAAAATAGCAGTAGCTGTGTAGTTCCTACTCTTTCTACTTCATCCCCTCTATGCCTGTAGGGGATATATACAGAGACACTATCAAAATAATACCTGCATTTATAATCTTTCTCTTTTTTTCAGTCTAGAAAGGCTGTGTATAATTAAAAAAGAAACTGACCCACTGCAAAAGCTTGTATGGGGGACAAAACGCATTCCTGGAACCACATTCACATTCCCAGCAACACTTTTAACTCCAGCAACACTCTCTGACATTGTAACATGCAAGGAACAACTATTGCTATGCTTGTTAGTGCGGGTGTAGGGGATAGCGGTTGGAAGATCACGCGATGTAACGGAAAGAATAGGGGCCTCCCCTTTGAAATGTGTATTCCTACCCCTCGTGACGTATAGCTTATGGGCGGTAACGAAAGGCAGCGGAGGATATATTGCTATGCAACCTTTTAATAAACGCCATTTGTAGCATCCTCATATTGGTGTCAGTGCTCATTGGCCCGGAGGCGGGGTGTTGGGCCTCCGTGCTACCTCAGCCAAAGGTGGGCTGTTGCAAGAGACGCAACATGCGGGTTAATTTTTAAAATTTATTTTATAACTCCTTGATGCTCCTGCAGAGAAACACAGAGCTGATTTTTTTTTTCTTTTGCCATTTTTGTTGCTAACACCTTACTTTCAATATTGCGATGTATATTTAGCTTTTCAGAAATGCATGAATTGTGATATCCTCTTGTAACATAAGAATACATGTTACAAGAATTATTTATGTGTAAAATTTCATGGTTTACAAAATCCTGTAGGGAATAATGTAATCCTGCTTTCTATTGCAATCTAAATCCAGTTGGGCTGGGTAAGCACTCGACTGGGGGGGTTTGAAGGATTACCCGGGCTGCGCAGGTAACAGACATGGTGATCAGAGAGTGCACGCCCCGCTCTAACGCAGTGCTGCAGGGTTATCTTTGTACGGGAGGGATGTGCCTTTACAGCTCTTCTGTGAAATAAGGTATTGCGAAGTGCTTTGTGATTGCCTGGCTTGACGTACGTGATGCAAACATCGTGTATCACTATTGACAGTAAAAACTGAAAGAATATTTTATTGACTAGCTCTCAACTGCAGAGCTTTATGAGAACAGAAAGCAAGTCCCCTGTACTGCTGTTGGTCTCCTCATGAGACTGTGATGGAGTGCCAAAACTGAGCAATTTTGACACTAAATATCAGTAAATGGATTCTTTGTTCTTTTAAAGGAGATAGAGGGAAGAGTATGGAGGCTTCTCTGGGGAATGTCATGGCTTTGTTGTGCAACACAAAGAATATGTCTGAATCAAAATGTGGGTACTTCTAACAGGATCTTTTCCAGCAATGTGAGGCATGCACTACAATTTCTCCAGAACCCAATTTATAACCCTGAAGTTTGTATTAGCTCTTTGAGATTGTCTTCCATCTCTTCCTCTGAGGTAACCTCTCCTCCATCATGGAAGATCTGTTAATGAGGTGTTTCTTTCATTGATTACTAAGAATTTAACACAGGTTGTACTGTGAGCAAAGACATATTTTCTTTAATGGGTTAAACTGTTGATCTTTTTGCAAGGCAGCAGGCTGATCTATGTGCCTGGACATTTAATTGGAGGGATTTTTTTCCCCTACAAAGCTATTTCCTTCATTCAGAAGGAAAAAAAAAAAAAAGGAGGGGGCGGAGGAGAAAAAAAGCCAAGCAAACATGAGGAAACACTTTAGTTTTTATCATTGCAGTGGATTCCCTAAGATGGGATTTATTGTCATTGCTATATTGAACTTGCTTGCTGAGCTGCAGTGCAGCTGTGACATTTGGTGTCATCCAAGAGTATGCGGTATTGACAGATTGAGGTGGCTTTAGAGTAACTTATTCTTCAGTATGATTTAAGACATCAGAATCTAGGTGCAGCTTCATTTGGACTTTGTTAATACTGAGAGGATCCAGCTTCATGAAGCAGGTGCTGGACAGCACAAGGACTCCTGCGGTGGTACTCCAGGTGCTTCTTTAATGTCTTACTCCCCAGGGCATTTCATTCATCCCAGCCTCACTGCTGCTCCTGCTGCTGCTTGCACCAAGATTTTGACAGTCAGAATCAACAAAATTAGGAAAAAAGGCTAATTCAAAGTGAGAGAGGTACAGGTGGGGCAGAAATGCAGACAAGTGGTTGACCAGAAGTCACACATGTGGCAGTGGTAAAGTTTTAAAAAAAAAAAAAAGGCAGACCCAAATAGTCTCAATTATGTGCTTGTGCTTTAACAACCACAACATCACCCTTCCTCTGATTGTGAAGCTCTTACCTAATTTTGTTCATTTCAATGACAGTTCTTGTAATAGAACTTTTTCAAAAGATGAGCATGTCCTTGCCTTTTGACAGTCACGCAGGTTATTTTCTTTGAACTATTATAATCTTTGCTTTGCAAAAGAAGAACTTCCAGAAATGAATACTGATTGTATGAAGCTGCTGCTCTGTGCCTCCTGCAGAGCAGCATCTTGTGAAACACCTGCTGAAGTTTGAGTCAACAGCATAGTTTGTCATTTATCGAGTGTTCCTCTTAATAAAGAAAGGGGAATAAAAAGTAATTTTGTGTGACATCGCTCACTAGGCAGACAGCTGCCTAACGCATTCTGCTGTGAAATCCTGCTGATACTCCGCAGTGAGTACTTAGGTTATGCGTTTGGTCTTAAGGGCCTAAAAATGACCCTCTGCAGTGGGACTAAATTCGTCAAAGATTTTAGTAGTTTTGATTTTAGAGGATGACAGTAAGGATGTCCAGGATGGGGGGGAGAAATACTTCTGCTGACTTTTGTGAGATCAGGATTCCACCACAAGCAAAAGACCAACAGCAATCTGGAAGGATGGCCATGCAGAACCAGGTGCGTCCAGATGCTTGGCCCAATTTCTCCCTCTAACCCTGAATCAAAACCAGTGTGACAGCTCCTGCTTTCAACATATGGGACAGTCACTGCACCACACTATGTACATCTTTTGCAAAACAGAGATGCTAAGTTATGCTGGGACTACAAGTAATCGACACAACAAATCTTTTGGGGTCACTCATTATGAGGGAAAGTATGGCATGCCAAAATTAATTCTGCAAACACAAAATGTAAGGTATTATCAGTGGAAAAGATGAAGGGGAAACAGTCTTGAATGAAATGTCTGGATGCATTAAGAAATAGAGGACAAACTGTACTGACACAAACTTCTGCAGTCCATTTGTGTCAGGAGAGCCAGTTTTGACCAAAAAGGAGCTGGCACCTATATATCTAGGGTGTTTTTTTAAAAAAAACACATGCTGAAGACAAATATATCTAATAAATGTTGTTTAAAAATAAAGTTGTTTTTTCTCAATGAAGTGTGTATGCTAAGAAACTCTTCCTTTGTGACTGCAATTATCAAATGTGATTTTTCTCGGCCTGTCACAGGAATCATGTAAGAAGAATATTGGGATCTCCTTATATGCAAAAAGTAACTTCCTTCACACTGAGTGAGTGGTAGGAGTACAGGACTGGAAAAATTATTCTTCATATAAGTCAACTTGTATTAAGAAAGGTTTGGTGACGCAGGTGTAGATGATGGTAGTAACTGGTGGCGATGTGGCAATTTGAGTAACTCGCCAATGTTACACACATGATTTTTATCCTTTTCCCATTGAAATGGCCAAAAGAATTCTTGAACTGCTGAAGTTTGAGTCAACAGCATAGTCAACCTGTTGAGTCCCTTGCTAATGAAATATGGTGTAATGAATCATTTATATGAAAAGTTTACCTTGGGGACTGGAAGTTCATCCTTCCTATTTCTACATGGGAAGAAATGTTACATAGAGAGTCTTGTTCTGGGACAGGCAACACATCCCATGTGTCTGATAGATCTTGAGGCTTAATTCAGAGCAAAGATTTGTTTGACAGCTCAGAGAGTTTCCTTAGTGTGGCCCAAAGGTCTGCCTGTTATATAGTGAGGAAGGGGAGAACAAGTGGACTTTCCTAGAGATTTACCATAAAATCCCACCGTCTTGGCTCTTTTTTTTTCCCCCCTCTACACTTTGTATGTTGCTTACCCCCTTGGGGAAAATATCATAAACTGTTTTGCTCTGCAGAATCCCAGTACAGTAAGTGCTTCATTTTTTGGACAACATTTTTGACCATTGGAGAGGATTGCTTGAACCGACACAATCCAGGAATAACTATCCTGAGAACAGTCTGCTGAGACCTCACGGACAAATTTATTCTATGCACTGGAGGTGGAGGCTCCAAGCCCCTGGCAAATGCAGTCACAGATCTCAGTAGGGTCATTTTGTTGCTTTGCTCAAGAGAAAACAATAAAATAATTATTCAGGAAAAATATTTGAGAGCTTGAAACACTTTTTCTTTATGTACACCAGAGCCACAACTTGGCAAACAATAAACAATGGGAGAGTTTGTCTCAGTAACACAGCTTAGCAGAATAAAAAAAGCTGGAATTCTTTCAACAAAGTATATTCTATTCTTCTCAGATATTATGAAAACTGATGTCACTTGTAATTCCTCAAGAAAGAAAAAAATCCCTACAGTTTGCAGTACATCAATGCAGTCATTTTTCCCTCTCACTAATCTATAAAAAGACATTGTATATGAATGTTATTTTACTGCCAGAAATGCATTCCTGGAACACAATAAAGGCTTTTCTGTTGTTGTTCAGTAATTTGGATAATAGTTTCTCCATGAATTTTCATAACATTTATTTACTACCATAAATGATTGGACCAAGTGATTTTAGCAGTCAAAACTGCAATCCTTGTGCAATAAGCTTTCTTACTGAATTAATTTTGTAAATATTATGCCTAAAATAATTTCAAATGACAACGTTATAGGAGTAACATAACATGGATACAAAATAAATCCATAGAGCTCTGTGTATAAAGAACAGGAAATTTTAAAAAAGGAGGTGTCAGCTGTGTAGATGCAACTAAGCGAAACTTCTTCTAGAATTATTGACAGCCTTGGATAGTTACAAGTATTTCTTATTTGGATCAATTAGATTGCAGTAGTTGTGGCCAACAGCACTTTTTTTCTGTATATTTGTAGTGCCTCCAGAGTTTCTCTTCCCGCAGAATGAGGGTTCCAATTTCTGAAAAGCCTTCCTAGACTGCTGTGAGGCAAAGCCCACACCTTAATTCACCAGCCAAGAGGCAGCAGCAGGGCACGCTGCCTTCCACTTACCTAGGGAGATCGTCAGAACAGCAGCTGTGTGAAGTCTCCCTCTTTATGCAGGGACTTGCACACCTTTCGGTGCTGTAACTTGGGGTTAGCCATGAGCGTGGCCTCTGTGCGATGCCTCGGCTGCATACCAGGCGTAGCTGGCGGGCAGCGCTGGCTGTAGGAGCAGGAGGGAAATGGCATTCTCCTGTGGCCCTGTGGTCAGCCCTGTTAGTCAAGGCGTAATGGAAGTGAACTTGAGGGGACCGTTCTTCTCATATGGTTTGGGAAGTGTGGGAAAGAGAGGGAGAGGCGCAACTTGCCTTACTGTGTAAAATGTATTGTGCTCCATAACATAAGGCTGAAGGGTCTGACGTCTTTTGAGTTGGAATCAGCACTTACACAGCCAACTTTTGGGTGAAGCACATGTGACCCCATTTGTGTGTATCTGCTGTAACTGCTGTTTATGAGGATACTTCAGTTTGCTTTGCTAGTCCTCGTTTGTATATAACCCACCGGGAAGGTGGTGATATAACGAGTAGTGCTATGCCCTCTTGTCTTTGCTCATGTAATTGCAAGGAAATCAATCAGAGCTCATCCAATCTCTCACTCTAGTCATGCAGTGCTCAAAAAAAGTGCTTCTGCATGTCAGTTGAGCTGAAATATTCCTTCCTTTTTGATTTACTTTGTTTCCTTGGCATCTTGCCTTCACATACTGATTGTAGTTTACATTGCTCTCATTGCACGCAGTAAGTAATAATCGCTGAAGGTGACCAGAACAGTGTAAATTATGGTATTTAAATTAAAGATGATGCCTTCCAGTTTTGTTTTTTGGGATGTGTTGTATTCCACTATTTTCTGGTGGTGCTCATTTCAGCTGAAAGATGAATCACTTGCTGATGGATTTAACAGTCTTGATTTTTTTCACAGTGGTAGTAAGCATCATCCCCCTTCAATCAAATGAAGTTTGAAGTTTAAATTGGGTTCAGGAGGCACGATGAAGCAAGGGTTTAAAACATAATATGTTATATAGTCTTCAAGGCTCTCCATTGTGAAACAAGTTAAAAAATAAGGAGGAGAAAAAAACCATAACTTGTGCTGTCTGTGGGGCATCATTAAAGAGTTTAGTGTGGGGGTCCATGAACGTGACAGGAGATCCCTCTGCTCTGCCATGGCTGCTTCAGATGTGCAATTCAGGTAATGAAGAGCAAGCTAGATTTAGCCTGACTTGTTTTTCCAAATGCCTAATGCAGCCTATAGCTAGAAATATTATGAGTATCATCACGTATCTCTCACAATGACACTTTTTTAGCTGGAAGCATAATTGATTTCAAAGTTATTGGAGGATGAATGCATTATTTCAAGTTTGTTTTGTTTTTTAATGAAGGTTTTGCTTGATTCTTATCTGTAGGAATATTTGCCATAGTTTTTGTTTTTCTCTTAATTCAATAATATTGTCCCCCAAAGAATTTGCCCTTTTCCTTAAATCAGATCTCAATCCTAAATAACTTCACAGGGGCATTTTACTTCTATGGGTGGCTTTTAGGCCTTACCAGGCCCTACGGGGCTGAGCAGAACCAGATCCCTTTGCGCTCCCTTGCATCGTCCCGTCGACATCAGCAGCCGTTGGTACTCGAATCAGAATTACTCCACTGAGTCCTGAAAGTAGGTTAGACTGATACTTTTCGCAAGCTTCCCTGGAGGGAGTTTTAGATGTGCAAATCCCAGTGAACTATCATCTCAGCAAAATGTCACCGAGACATCAGACAGACAGAGATGACTCCCTTTGCTTCTTCTTGGAAACTTTTGGAAATTGGAAAAGGATCTGTAGTGTCAAGAGAGGTCAGAGTGCATGTGTAAAGTGTTACTGTATGCGCACCTCGCTCAGTGCTATTCCTAAAATTTCCACTGGGACAACATGTTCTTTTTACCTTGCCATTCCTGGGCAATTAGAATATGAAATAAAAAGGGATGTCATCTAAACCGGGCTCCTTTGTAATTTCTTACATTATATTCTGCACAGAAAGAATGACATATTGACCCTACTTATGGCACAGAGGGGTGATAGGCAGTTTATAATCCTTCCCAGAGTATGGCAACAGACACGAGTCTGGCCTGAACAGGCAGCTGTACTGCTTTCAACTTGGTGGTACTGTATTTATTGAACAAATTATTTTTATATATACTTAGTATGAAGAAAGTTAAGGTTTTAAGAAAAGAGACACAATAACTATGAAGGTCATTTCCACTTTGGTGAGATTACTATCCAGTCAGGTCTGTAGTCTAATGATAATGTAAATCTTTGGAAAATTGTATAGATTTTAAAATGGACTTTGGATCTCATCCGTGATATCCAGGAAAGTCTTAAGTTGCTTAGGCCTATATCCTTAGAAAGACTAAGGTATCCCAGTTCCCACCTGAGTACTTTACCTCCTGTATGCTAACTGCACTGAATTGCATGAATGTTTTTCAACTTTCTTTCACACTGGTGAAGAATTAAGCCTTTTTTTCAGCTGTAGGTTTCAGTTAAAATTACTTCTAAACTGGAAAATTGCAAAATTCTCAGGTTTGGGCTTGTTTAACACACCTGAAGAAAAACAACACAAGAAAAGCCATCAAATGATACATTTCCACAGATAATTAAAAACTATCTTTTTTTTTTTTTTCACTGAAGGAAGTATTTTATTAGAGAGAGTAGCGAAAACTTTTCATCAATGAAACTTTTTAGACCTTTTGGCTCATATCATGTTAGGAACTTACTCCAACCAACCACACACGGATTCAGTAGTTGTAAATGTGCAATGTGTTGTTGATGTCCTTTTATTTATTTATTCTTACATCCTTATATTTAATCTTTTTTATTTATTCTTCTATAGTTATTCTCCTGTCCTTATATTTATTCTTATTCTTATTCTTATATTTATTCTTATTCTTATCCTTATATTTATTCTTTCAACCCTACCTGTAATGTGTACGCATACATATATGTAGATCTATTTCTGTGGCTGTGCAGAATCTAGAGAAATACCGGGGAAATACTTTTACATATGAATTGTGTACTGCTTCATTCTGCACAGACAAAATGATGTCATGAAAAGTCCCTTTTGGCAATCAAACAGAGCTACAGGTTTTTAATTTCCAGAATTATTAGTCACCTGGGCTTTCAGAAACACCGGTTGGCTGTGTAAACCTGCTGGTCCAAATACCCTCGCTGTGATGAAAATACCCTCGCTGTTATGCCCCCTATCCTGTAGGTCTCATACTCCCTTAGCTTCAAAATAATATTGTCCTCTTGTGATTTCCTATCTCACAAGTAAATGTCAGAGCCAGTGGGGGCTACAGACCTGAAAAATAGTATTCAAAAGGCAGCCCTGTGATGTTGCAGTGTCTAGAGTCTTCCTTTTAGCAGTTACAAAGGGCACATTAACACCTGATAATAGAAAATCATTCTGCTTCACAGTTCTGCATATAATTGTAGTGGGGTACCAGTCTACTTTTATTTATTGTTTTTTAAAATAATGCATGAGTGTGGTCAGTTAAACAGCATCCTCTCCCAACCCAGAAAACCCTTTAAAATAATTTTTTATAATTGAACCCTACCAGCCTTGATGCATTTTCCAACTACCTGTAAAAACAGAGCACAAAAACATTATTAATAGACTAAATGCTGGCTGAATGTACTGAGCTAAGTAGCAGTCAGCTGAAGGTTGGTCTGGCTGTTCTCACTGAGAGCTTTTGAGTAATGAGACCTTAGGAAAAAGATCTGATCTTTTCCTGCAAGGTGCCTGAACCAGACATTGAGGTGTTTTGATAATCGGTCCTTTCATCTTCATTATAGTCTCCTGTGCCCTGTCAGTACAGTCTAACAAATAACATTTTTTTTTTTCCTCCAGTGCCTTTAAAAATAGATTTTGCTGCAGTTGGAAAAGTTACTTTGCAGTTTTATTTCCACAGTCAGAGGCTTTTCATTAGCCCAGCTTCCTATGACATTAGTTTATTCTGTGTGTAGTTCAGTTACATTATGGAAAATCTCAGCAGTAAATATCTACTAGGTATACAGGTTTTTGTAATCAGTCCCTGACAACATCTGTTAAAAGAATATGGGAAAATCCTGGCTTGCTTTGTCATTACAGAATGGGACTGTTTGTTTATTCAATAGAAGAAATAAAGCATATTGAGAGGAGGCCAAAAGAGTCACACTGACTCAGCTGCTGACACTTCCAGCTTCCAGCTACAGGATATTTTGGTTCCAGCATTTCACATCAATAATAAACAATCTTTATGGGAACCATCGAATGATAAAAATGAGATCATGAATTGAGAGCTAGGCTATATATTTTTTGATCTGTTGTATGCTATAGTTTACATTAGGGTCGATCCCGAGACTGGAAAGAGGCAGGTTCTGTATCACAGCATTTCAAATAAATGTTTGCTAGCTATGTGAGATACTATCAATAATTCATCACTGTAGTTCTTCCGAGATGGTCTGTTGATGCAAACTGTCAGAGCACATGGTAATAATATGAGCATTTATGTGATTTACAGATCTACAAAATAGCAAACAACTAGAAATTTCTTCAACTGACAGTATGCATAGGCTCTTGAACATCAGAAATAGTGTGTGTGACAGCTGCAGCATGTATAAATCATGGCTGACTGTTTAAAGTGTTCTCTGGGTATAAGTACCTGCACTTATACTGGCATCTTCATAGTCTATTTCCAATATCTGATTGACAGATTGTATTTGATGTAATTGTGCACTTTCTTACATTTTTATTAACTCTTTATTCCCCCGAGATGCTCAGTGGTTACAGTAGTATATCTTGGCAAACAGAATTGGTAGAGCTCAAAACACAAATGTTTCCATGCCATGCAGTGTTGCCTGGGCCTGTGAGTTTTCTAGTAATTTGTGTCTTTGGCAACATACTGGAGATTGTGTTGCACAAAGTGGTTTAACAGATTTTTGTGTGTGCTCTTGTTCAGTAAGAAACTTAGAAATGGTGACTCACATGGTAACTTACTTTGGTGTCTTGACAAAATTCAGGTGAGAGACATTCTTTGATTGCAGTGACACAAGTGCCAGTAGCAATGGGTTGAGCTTCCTCATGTTTCAGCTGAATTCCCATCTTTGTACCAACCTTTGTCCTGGAGCTGTTCAGATCTGTATGGTGCAACAAAGCACTGCCCTAACAACAAAATGAAGTTGTTCCCACTTGTCCAAACCGTTCACTTCTGTAGACTGATCTTTTAGCTGTGTATGTTAATCTTGAACTGGCTCAGTATTTATCAGACCTTGCATACAACCAGCCTATGAACACGTGATTTGGAACATGAGATTA
This sequence comes from Scopus umbretta, assembly GCA_013400535.1. NCBI lineage: Eukaryota > Metazoa > Chordata > Aves > Pelecaniformes > Scopidae > Scopus > Scopus umbretta. The sequence goes on from VZTL01008935.1 coordinate 33,380, forward strand.
TAAAACGTATTTACACTAAAATGAGTGAGGACCACTGGCTTTTTTGGCCTTTTTTTCTCTGGCATAGTGTGTACATAGAGCTTAATTCATCTTTCTAGCACCAGTATGGTTGCTGAGTGCTACGGAGGCAGAGGCCCTATCCCTTGAGCCTCTGTGTTTTAAGGATACTTAGCAGCTTGAAGCATTTTAAAAGAGCAGCATTTCTACAGTGAAGGAAGTTCCATTCTTCCCAGGAGTACGTCTGCTGGATGCCATCATTCATACTTGAGAAGCAATGAGGAGAAATGGGACTAGGGGGCAATCTCTGGCATTCAGTTAAGGCAGGGGAGGGGATGATATGTTGGCTTCCCTCTTGTTTTCCTCTATTCCCACATATAATCCCATGAAGGCACTTGTATAGTAATTATGTAAGTGACTGAAAGCTATAAATACTGGATCAATTTCTGACAGTGCATAAGTGTCTGAGACTTTAAAGACAATCTGTGCAAAAGAATTGCCTATGATAACCCTCTTCGATGGGTATTGGTGGGGTTGCAACGTCCATACACTTGGCTCAGTGTAGATGATAAATTTGATTTTTCTATGAGGAAAGTTCAATAACTTTATTGCTTTCATTACAGTATTACTGCTTTACATTACAGAATAAAACCATTATGCAAGAGTTTGAGGGTATTTTGTGCATGCACAGCACACCTCACTGTGCTGAATGATTGTTGTGGTTTAACCCCAGTTGACAACTCAGCCCCAGCCAGCCGCTCGCTCACTTCCCCCGGTGGGATGGAGGAGAGAATCGAAAGAGTAAAAGTGAGAAAACTCGTGGGTTGAGATAAAGGCAGTTTAACAGGCAAAGCAAAAGCTGCATGCACAAGCAAAGGAAAACAAGGAATTCATTGGGTGCTTCCCATGGGCAGGCAGGTGCTCAGCCATCCCCAGGAAAGCCGGGCTCCATCAGGCGTAACGGTGACTCGGGAAGACAAACGCCATCGCTCCCAACGTCCCCCCCTTCCTCCTTCTCCCCCCGGCTCTGCGTGCTGAGCATGACGCCCTGTGGTGTGGGACATCCCTTGGGTGGGTTGGGGTCAGCTGTCCCGGGGGTGTCCCCTCCCAGCTCCTCGTGCCCCCAGCCTGCTCGCTGGTGGGGTGGGGTGAGAGGCAGAGCAGGCCTTGGCTCTGTGCAAGCCCTGCTCAGCAGGGACGGAACATCCCTGTGGGACCAACACTGTCTCCAGCACAAATCCAACACATAGCCCCCTGCCAGCTACCATGCAAAAAATTAACTCTATCCCAGCCAAAACCAGCACACAAGGATGCGCAATGGACGATCACATAGCAGCCTTTTTCCTGGAAACCCACCTGAATGTAGCTTCATTTTAATCTAGGATAGCTGTGGCTGTGTATGCCAGTCAGCTTTGCCCCACCACTCACCAGGGGTTTCTCTTCCTCCCCTTCTTTTCCCAGCGTCCCATGATTGCGTGGCCACAGGGTGATTCCGCACAGCATAGGTGTGTGTGAGCAGCAGGGACGATCTCCATCTGGGAGCTGAGCTGAGTCACCCTTCGGCCGTGTGTCGGGGCACAGGAGAGGAGGCGGGAGGGCATTCCTGGCGTGGGGAGAGGGACCGTGGCTTCTGGCAGCAACTCGTGCAGCACCGGGCCCGGCATAACACGAAACTGCGACATGAGTGACTGCGGATTTGTGAAACCGCTGCCGTGCCGCGTTGTTTCTGTGGTTTTGTCCTGAAACAAAACTGGTTTTGTATGCCCTCCGCAGTGTGCCATGACTCAAATGTTTGTCTGCCGTTCCCTGGAGGCTGGGAGATTTGCAATCTGAGACAGGACTGCACGATAGGGATCAGCCACAAGCAGGGTGTGACTTGCCCCTGCGGTTTTGGGTCTTGTTCGGGAATGCTCTTTGTGGAGCGCTCCTCCTTCGGCCATGCTTCGCACGGTGCAGCTCGCGGTACACTAAATCCCGCGGAAGGCAATGGATTCCCATTGACATCAATGGGCTTTGGATCAGGCTTTTACTTGTGGCCTTAAATATATGGGCGAGAGGCATTTTCTGAACGGCTGTGACACAGACACTAACGAAGCAAGCTCTGTGCCCCCCGCGGAGGGGCCTTGCCCAGCCCTGACATCTCGCAGCATTTTCTAAAACTCTTGGTTGCAGCTCAAGTTTTTCTGGTAGGAGGGAGATTTCACCTAAGCAAATGTGCAAATACATGTCTTTAGGAAGGTTTTACTAAATAAATCCATTATACTGTTGTTAAATTCAGTTTATTGTAGTCTGTTAATATCTTGTTTTAAAATATGTTTTAGGTAGGGAAAAAAGTACACGTTTCCATCTGGGATTGTTGAGGGGGAAGCAGTAGGGCTGGAGGCAAAATCTGTTAGGCTGCTTTAGGAAGGGTGGCAAAAAAACCCCAAGAACTGCACTTTAATGTTTATTAAAAAGCTGGTGTTCTCAGTTAATCCGCCTCTAGGAAATGCCGTTGTTTCCTTTCAGCAGAACAGAATTTCCGAGCTGTTGTCTCAGGCTGTATATAGGTTGAAGGTTTATGTTTGCCTCGTGTTTTGATAAATCTTCCTCCAGGCATAAGGTGTAGAAACTTTTAATTAAAGCTTAAATTCTAGAGCAAGGGCTAAGCGTTGTGGTAAGGTGCAGACACTTGGTCATTGTGTAATTCCCAGGCAGAAAGAAAAGATCACTGTAGGGTCAGGACGCAGCTGAGGTGGCCGGTTAGACTGCTCAAGCACTCTCACACGCTGAGATGGAAGATACTCCAGGTGAACATCTGTCTCTGAGACGTGTCTCTGCTGCTGCCTTGCTCCCAACACCCGTGTTGTTTTCCTCAAAAATATTTCAAGAATATACCACCTCGAGGGCAACTATTTTCCACAGGTATCCATAGAAAATTCATACTTCAGAGGTGAAAGGCATGGCATTAATAATTTCGAGGTGGCTTCTTGGCATTTGCTGGAGAAGCCAGGCAGCACCTGCTACCCGCCAGGCCAGGAACTGTTGAAGAGCAGAGGCAGCCGCAGGAGGGGCGGCACAGGAGCCACACTGTTTCTCCTCTGCTTTGGAATTGTTTGGGACAACTGGGTTTCTAGTTCATAGCCATTCCCCGTGGAAGCAAGGGCATTCCTATAAGTATATAAGGCGTGTCCATACCCTTATTTTGAGTAAATTAAAGTCGCGTTGGCTTGAGTGGCTTGAGGGACAGGTCTCCCCTGTGAGGGGGTCACCAGTGCCTGGTGTCAGGCAGCCCCGCTCCAGCACGCTGCCCTGCCTCACCCACAGCCTCGTGCGGCGTGGAGCATCTCAGCCTAAGCAGCTGCTCAGAAAACGAGCAATGGTAGTTTCAGCTCCTGACACCAAACATCCTGGAACAAAACCAGCTCTGTAGGTCTGATGTACTGGAGCAGTGAGCTGAAGTCATTTAATCTCCCCATAAGCTTTGACTTGCCACTCAATTTAGGGAGAATTATGCCTGAGTCAGGGCTATAGGAAGAGCTAAAATCCAAATTCTTCCTTCTTGAAAACTGGTGGTAGTATTTTAAAAAACATACAGAGAGCCTGAATATGTAGAGTAATTCGCAAGCCGTATATAAAATGTATGTAACCTTCAAGGGACCTGATGGACACTGTCACTTGCTAAGTTTGTCATTCTAAGTGATAAAATCAAGCGGCTGCATATGTATTTAAAAAATTGTTGTGGCTGCAGGGAAAATATTGGAGCAATGAGGACATTCTCACTAACTTGGTGATTAGAGAGGCCTTTTTGGCAGGAAGAAAATGTAGTTTGCTTATAGCACCTGCATATACTTGCATGGCTATGATCTTCTAGTTTTTACAGCCTTTGGTGTCTAGTCTCTCCTTGATATATTTGCAAAATTCATATGATGTTCTTCTGACAGTTCTGCTGGGTGGAGAGGAAATACAGTGCTTGGTACAAACAGTTCCTTGTGAATGCTGCATTCCTAGTTATCTGTCATTTAGAAAAAATGCAACTCAATAATCTATTTTTAGCACAGTTTCTGACAGTAGTAATTACATATATTTTTAAAAATCATAACATGTAATATTAAACCAACTCCTGTCATTATATTTACCATTTCTGCTTTGCATGTACATAGTCCCCACTAAGTTACAGTGGCATTTACTGTTTATCTTGCCAACTATCTGGTCATTGAATCTTTCTGAGGAGAGGAGGGGAGGAGAGGAAAGAAGATACCCAGCTTGCTTGTGCTCATTTATGCTATATTTTAATAACATTGGTTCAGCTTAGTCCTGGTTGTAAATTTCTGTTTTGTAATGCATCTAGGTATACTAATCCAATATTTTCCAATCTGTTCTTAATATGTCCTAAGGCTGCATAACAATAATTTCCATCTGTTTAAAGACACGTGCCAAAGTTAGAGCACTGGAGGAATTATTCATGTCCAAGGTTCTGGGATGTTTGGAAAAGCTCTGAAGGGAAATTGTCGGTATTGTGGATGATGTACAGAATGTATTGGGCCTTATTTAAAATTCTTAGACATTCTCCGTTTACCTGTGGCATCATATAAACAATACTAACTGATAATGCCAGCTCATACAGAGTAAGATACAATTCTGCATGCTGGGAACTGCTGTATCTGTAATGTTGGAGGGGTAATGAAGCAGTAACAGGACAGGGGAGACGCCAGAGAAGCTGTTCCAGGTGTCTGCGATGGCTGATCTCTTGGTCAACACGCAAGACTTGATCCAAATAGTTCAGCAAAGCAACCTAGAACATAAAGTAGAGCAAGAATGTCTGAGTTAAAACTGTAAAGGGTTCGTATTTTCAGGATGTACCAAATATACTAAGCAAGCAGTTCTGGCTAGTGACGGCTGATCCCTTTCATTAACACACATATCCATGAGTGTATGAAAGCTAAGTATATGGCATTCAACCTCCAAAAGCAGGTTGGAGTTGCTCATCTGAATTGCTAAGATTGTATTTGAAATCAAGGGAACATGGAGCAGGCACTAGCAGTGCTGGTCAGTATGCACTTAAGTTTCTTGATCTTTAGCAGATATAATAAGACAGTTAACTGGCCTGAGCCCAGCCCTAGCCCTTCATTTGGTCAGCAAACAAGGGTGAGTCTTGCTTCACGTTATCACAGACCATTTCAAAGTTGGTGCTCAACCTCAGAGCTGCTTTTATTCTTCCAGCTAAGAATGGTGGTTTAGGATGAATCAAACAAGCTCACACCATGACGAGGAAAGCCTTTTCAGGTTGCGACTTACACTGTGAAGGTAAAGCATTTTCCTGCTTTCTCTTTCTGAAAGCATAATGGACACTTTTGACACTTCTGGTGGTCAGATGGCAGTGCCACGCAGAGATAACTGAGCTGGCTCTGACCCTGCTCGCTGGGCTGGGGCAGGACTGTAACCACGCTCGCATAGGGCTCTGCTGAGGGTATTTCCAGTGTTCTGCTCCACACCAGGGAGCTATCATGGCCAAGTGCCTTCCCAGAACCAAAGTAGCTTATTCAGAGCGACTTGAAACATCTCTGCAAGTCATTGCACTGCACTGTGAGAATATCACCTGGCACCAGTCTTCTGCACTTCCACGCACTTTCCATAGTCACATACGTTGGTGCAGAGGGAATGGAAAATGCAGCTACATTGACTTGCTAGGATGCTGCAGGACTTCATCATGTTTAATTCCAGATGAATAAAAATTTATCACAGACCCAGTGTTAGTCACATTTGTGTTTATACTAGTGTCACTGAGCAAAATTTGGATCGTGGGATTAAAGTAAACAGTGAATAACATATATGCAGGGACTTGTTGAAGGATTTGAGAAAAATTCCATGTAAAATATGGGACCAAAAATTGGACAGTTACTTTGTTTAGATCTAATTCACATGGAAGTCAGCAGCATCTGATTGCATTTCTCTGTTGCAGTTGTTTCTTTTAACCATGGATTCCCATTAAAACAGCTCTTTAACATCAAAATTATTCAGTCATTTTATTTTAATGTGTGGCATTAAATAAGCTGGGTGGCAAATTGTTTTCTCAAACAGATTGACTTGTTTTACCTGTGGGGAAGGAACAGCTGAACAGCTAGGAGGAGAATCTGCCAGTTCAGAAAATTTATTGTAACTTACGTAGCAGAGGCAGCATTGTTTGTTTTTGAATGCTAGTTTGCTTTTGATGCTTTTAATCTAACTGAAGTCTTTATCATACCATTTGAAATTATCCTCAGGGGTTGAGGCTATCGCTGAAACTTGCAAAAGTAATTGATACTTACTCTGTGTTGTTCACTGTGTTTATATCATTACAAGATGAGTTTTTCCTCTCTTTATGGCATGCAATAAAATCTTCAGTACTGTAGTAGAGAAGGCAGTGTGATAAACCAGAACAGCCTTCATTTGGTGTACCTGCCCTTTTCTGTCCAGACAAACAGAATGGAGGTTTTTTCCCTTGCAGGAAGACTAGGAAGACTTTCTCCTCACGAAAATAATTTCAGGCTGTTTCATCATCCTTTTTGCAAACACACACTTCGGTCTCCTTCCCTGAAAGCGTCTAGCTAGCTGTTACGAGTTGTTGTATTTCACAGATTTAGAGTAGTCACAGCACATTGTTGAAATCCTAGTGTGTGTACAGTTTGTTACTGCTTTCTACAGCAACCCAGGATTTTTCAAGAGGACAGCAGAGAGAAGCCTGAGGACTTGCATTGAGGTACTTTTGGGTAAGACTTCATGGTATTGTCCAGGGCTCTGTTGACAGTATTGGGAGCAGTAATTCCTAAACTTTAATTTGTTGGTGGCTCCACTTGGGCTTTAAGCAAGCAGCTTACCCCCTGAGCTTTTTACCTGTGACATGGACCAACTTTCTGTGGATCTTAGGGGTGTTATGAGACCAGACTACTGGCAAGGCATTTCAGATGGACTGTTGTTGATAATAGTCAGTCAGTAAAATTGGATGCTTTTATCAACTTGTATTGTATGTCTCAACACGGAATTAAAAGGTATTAAAATCAGGCATGTTGCAGCTCTTCTTTAATAAGCCATATGCTGGTAGTAGTTCCCTCCTGTCCTGCTTTGAAGATGCAGTTGAAAGACCCAAAGAGAACTTTAAATGATACTAATATATCTCAAACAGTTTTAGGTTTGTTGTTTTCTTACAGCCTTTGGGAAAGGACGGTGCTGAGTGCTGATTTTGGTCACTCTGTTCGGCTACGCATGACCTGATGTGGTTAGGACCCATGGTGACACTGATGTGTGGTTTTCAAAGGTATCGTTTTGGCCAGTGACCAGAGAGCTATGTGTGGGTACCGATTAACTGCGTGTGTGTGCGTGCTTTGCCAAATGGAGTGGATGATAGGACTGGTCAGATTGTTACTTGGTCCTCATCGAGGGATCGATGAAACACGTGAAGGCAGATAGTGGGGAAGGTTTGTTCTCCCCTCAAGATCTCTCTGTGGCAGGAGCAGGAACTGGCCTGTTTGTGCAGTTTCCCTATTCTGGTGAAGGTAGAACTAACACTAACCCCACAAAAAGAGCTTCATATGGCAAGCACAAGGAGAACACAGAGTAAAAGTCTGGCAAGGGAGAACGTAGCCTGCCCGAGTCAGTTCACTACTTATTTTTCCTCCACAAGCAGCAGTACACAGGGAAAAAGGAGGAAGGATGTCTGTCACAGAGAGACACAGATTCTCATTTGGAGCAAAAAGGTGGATGGGCTTACAAATGGCTGAGAGATACATGGCAGCTTTTGATCTTTGTGGTATCCCTGTGAGAACTCCTTTTTTAATATTGTGTTATCACATTCGGTATTAGGAGTGCCATGTGCTTGTTTGTTCAAGGGAACTACTTGGAACTGCTTGTTATATTTTGGATTTGCATAATATGTTTAAAGGCAACTTAAATAAAATTTAATTCCCATTTAAGTAATCTTCTCTGAAGAATTTTTTCTCTTGAGAAGTTGATGTGCTGTTACCTCTGTGCCACACAGCGTAAGGCTAAAGCTTGCAGCCAGATTCTTATCTCCATCTGGTGCGTGCACATGGGAGGACAGTTTATAAAGCCATCTGAAATAAATAAATTGTATTCCTTATTTGCTCTGTTTGATCTGATTACCATCTCCTGTAACAAAGCAGGAGCTGTGAAATTCTATGACTGAGGGATGAAGAAAGCTGTTCTAGTGCTTGCTCTCACTTTGGGAAGATGAGCCTTCCTTCGGTGTGTGAAGGTGTCAGGACAGAGCAGGATGAGGTTAAGCGAGTCGAGAGTACAGGGCTGTATAGCTGGCAGTCTCTGGGCAAGAATCTCTGTTCTGACATGTACAAAAATGTAACTGATTACTCTGATCCATTGGCCAGTTCATTGATTAAAAGGGCAAATGGGCTTTCATCCAGGAGTGCAGCAGAAAACAAAGAGCTAGCTAAAAAAACAAGACTACTTAACCATCTGAAAGAGCATGGAGCCATCACAGCTGCTGCAGAACCTGTCATGACTTGGCTGCCAAGAAGCCAGATGCTTTCATCAGAGGAATGTGTGTTTCACAAGCCGATACCTCTGCTTTCTGACACACAGCGACATGTCTGAAAAGGCAGGAGGAGAGCACAAATTAGTCAGCCTTCCCATTAGGTGCCAACCTTGCTGGAACACTGACACCTGTAGAAATACAAGTTTTCATCAGACATAGATTATGGAAATAGCCTTCTCCTCTTAATAAAGACCACTTTCAATAACCAGCGGGGGACCACTGTCCATATGTGAAGTTAAACACTGCATAACTGATTTAATGATTGGATCCATTGGAATCTAAATTTGCAGAGGCTTACCCGTGTGATTAAGGATATACAAAAGCCCTTGAACGCACATTGGTTTTGGGCCTGCTCCAGAATCCACTAATGCCCTTGATTTCAATTAACTCTGGATAAGGTCACTGGTGGCTGAATCAATTGCTTGATTCCAGAAACAACAGGAAAGACAAAGAAGGAATAATGGCTTAACCCATGGAATTAATGAGAGCCAGCCCTATGTATTTATATTTAGTAATCACATTTAAAACATTTCTGAGTTCTCTTGTAAGTCAAAAGCCCAGCTTCTGCCTACCTCTTCCAGTTTCAAGAGGCAACACTCAGAACAGACTTTGCATGATTTCCTTAATGTTGTATTATACAATGAGGCAGTTTATAGTGAAAGCCAATATCCTTTAAATCATTCCATCAATTTTCTCCAATGAATGCTTTGCATAGAATTCTACTGAAGCAAAAATTATGGAACTGAAAAAGATTTAGAAATTGATTGCAAATCACTGCCATGGATGGAAAAATTGTATATGCTCATCTTAGTACTCAGCTCATGTGAAAAGGTTAGGTAAGACATTTCATTTTAGCCATTCTTTTTCTTATGTGTCAGAACAGGGTGTCAAGGCTTCATCCTGACACTTAAGGACAGGATTTCCTATGGTGTAGGGTGTGTGTTAGAGTAAATGTTTCTATATAAATGTCCTCTTCCAGGAGGTAGAATACCATCTTTTTAGCTGCTGGAGTGACAGGTACCAGGGAGCGCGCAGGTCATTAGAGAAAGCTGTCCGAGAGCTCTTGGAGGGGGGAGCATGGCAGTGCCAGGCATCGAGCACAACTGAAAAGGACAAACAGATTGATAATATCCCATGACCCCATATGTAGCGGAATGGCCAATCGGAAGGCAGTTATTGTTGTTATATGTTATTTGCCGCCTTCTCTGAAGCTTAAATTCATAAATGTGACAGAGGAGAGAGCTATTGTTTGTTCCAGCAGTAAAACCTGCCTTTGCTAAAGACCTTTCCCCTATTCTTGACATGCAGGGGAGGTAAAAAGCTTTGAAAAATCACCAAGTAAGGTTACAAACCAAACTATCTTCGTGATCAAAAGCTTACCAGCCTGATCAAACCGCTTCAACTGAAGGCCCTTTTTTGACAGTGAGTATCTGAGGAGATTCATACACCGCCCCCACATGCTTTCTTTTATTCTCTCCACATATTTTTACTTGGTTCAGTTGTTTATCCTCTCTGCCAGCTACCCCAGGCTTAGAAAAGCATTTACTGTGCTAACTTGTGATGATCCCACATGCTCGTAGGTATTTGTTTTGTGAGACATACTTAGCTGTGTTGGTAAAAACGAGAATAAAAGTAATTTTCAAAGAGCATTTTGCTCTTCAGTTCCCTGGTGTCATTCGGGAGAAATTTCTGTGATATTTTAGGAACCAGCTCAAGACTTCCAACCATGTGCAACTCCAAGGAGGGTGAATTCTGCAGCCTGCAATTTACTTTACTATTTTTTTAAATTTGCCCTCCAGTGATCTGAGTATTTATTGTGGGATAAAAATATAACTGTTTAGGATTATATTATATTATATTAGTTATATTATTATATCATGTTATATTATATTACAATCTGTTGAGATTGTAGTGTCCTGCAATTTAGTCCTTCTAGACCAAACTGGTCTTGACTCTGTTGGCTTGTCTGTCCTCGCCACAGGAATAGTACCAGCGGGTGAAACAAGGCTTTTAGGTGGCCCGCAGGCTTACCGTCTGAAGCTGTACTGAGCCACACAGGCCTCGTGGCACAGTTAGACATCCCTCCGGGGACATACTCGCAGCTCTTGCCACCTCCCTTTTAACTTGCTGGGCTGGGAGGCTGATCCTCTCGTGCTGCAGCTTCATGGGTCTGTAATGAGAGAGTGGACCTGGAGGCACCTGGGTTCGAGCCATTTTCTGCTCTTGTGCTGGTAAGAAGCAAACACGCACATCGGGCATGTGCGACTGGAGGGACTTCTGCAGTGCCTCAGGGAAAAGGTAGTGCAGTTTAAGTGACGCGATCCCATCCACTTACTGCATTTTGTGAGAAGACCAGAGCTTTGTTTTGGCTTCTTCAATGAGGAAGAACTTTCTACATTAATAATAAAGCAAAATCAAATGTGGACAGTGAACCTGAAGATAGTACAGATTTTGTATTAATATGAGACACGGGGCCTTTAACAGATCCCGGCTATACTGCGACAGGTTAACTGACAAGCTTTACTAATATCCATGTGTACGTGGATCAGTTTGTTATGTCTCATCTTACCTGTTTGCCCATCAAAAATGAGGCAGTATGAAGCTGAGTTATTTCCTCAGATGCGTGACTCGGTTCAGCCTACTCTGCGTCAGTCCAGGAGCAACTACTGCAGCTCGTGACTTCAACTTCTTTATCTTTTCACTCAACCTGTAGCTAGTCAAGGACTGAATTCTGTCATGAATTTTGTTCTAACAAAAGCCACAGCATTCCTGCCAAAAATAAGCTGTATCTGCACAACCAGTAGCTATATCTTATGATGACTTAGAATAGAAATTAGATGGATAAATGCACTGACAGGGTAAGCTAATGGCCACTCCCTTAATAAGGGCTGTCATTTGAAGAATGCAGAATCTGTTTGTCCACCCTCATGGGAATTCTCCTCTTGGGAAGAATAACTTACTGGTCAAACCCACAAATCTCAATACTTGTTTCTTTTCATACTTATTTTTACAAGATCCACCAGTTCTGAAAAGGATTGAGATAGACCTTACCCAGATGGAAGTCTCTGGAAAATTGCTTTCAGGCAGTTGAAATCACTGCTTCTGCAGTGCTGCCTAACCAGAGAAATGTGAGCAGCGTGTCTGCTGTCCTGATCCTGCTCACCTAGGTGTGCTTAGCCTGGAAACGCATTAATATTCTCTGGGAAGTTTAGTAATTTTGCTAATTTAGAAATTTTTCTAAATAATACAAATTCTTCCTGGAAATAGGCTGCAGTTTTCCTTAAGGCTTGTCCTTTTTTATTTCATTAAACATTTGGCTTTTTCGATTAAATCAGTGGTTTCCTTATTTTAGGAATCTGTACACTCTTCCTTCTACGTGTGTGTGTCTGCATTAGTGTCACAGGACAAGCCAGTTTTGTTATCGAGAGAGCTGGAGTGTAACCTGTGTTTTGCAATTTTATAGATACTTCTAATGTCAGGTGAAAAAATGAATCTTATCCTTGGTCTGAGAAAGCACACTGTAAATCAGCCTCAGGTTTAAACAACATCTAACTCTTCTGCTGATCTTATGAATGGGCTTGTTCCTGCTGGAATGAGCCGAAGCCTTATGGAGCTGTATATCCGAGTACACGGCCTCGTCCATGTTTGCTTAGAGTAGCTGCACTACAGCATTTGCGAAGCTGGGACTAAAGCTGTATGTTTTAAAATTCATGTTATTGAATATTATATGCTAGTACTTATTACTCCCATAGCTCACGTCATCTTCAAAGTATTTTGAAGACTTCCTAGATCAAACTAGCAAGCTCTTAATGAGGAAGATATAAAACCTTGCTGACTGCAATGAAAGAGGAACGCAACTCCGTATGTTTGAGTCAGGGCGGTAAATATAACTCATAGTTACACAGTATGGTGTTTCGTGTGTGCCACAGGCTGATTAGCCACAGGAATAAATGCAGGGTGATTTCTAAGAGATCTCCTTCAAAAGCACAGACTTATATTTTCGAGGCAGCAAGCAGCAGAGGTAGCGATCGCCTATGCGAGCAGTTCCAGCGAGCTCAGCGGCACTATGGCAGCAGGGCATTGCTGCCACTCAGGACCAGCACCAAGAAAATCAGGCACTCTGTCATTAAGGTCACACACATTTTTTTAATGGCACTCTTGCAGGCAAAAGCAAGACCTTCAGCTGGTGCTGACTGCTAATTGTTCAGGTGTGTCATTGCATCCAGCTTGATTTGCATCAGCTGAGGGTCTGACCCAAGATGGATTTGCTCTCTGTAAATACAAGCAGAAATTGGGTTGATGCTCTCACGTGTAGCAATTAAAAACATGAAAACGTGGCTCATCACTGAGCTCAAGTTTCAGTTGTTTGTAGAACATGAATGTGCAGTTTAGGGTGTTTGGATGCAAGTGGCCAGGTGTTTCCAAATATTGAATCTCTTCATGTGGAAGCTTGCACAGATAACAGAACTCCATCTGTCGCAACCCTTGGTGGTGCCCTTCCAGTGTTTAAAGTTCTGATTTGAAAGGACTGGCTTCTGAGAAATCAAGGCACAGAGTCCCAGCCCCTCTCTTTCAGCAGGAACTCTCAATGACAGACTCAGATTAGTAGCTGAACTAGTTCTCAAGTGAGTACCCCATGCCGTGCTGGGAACTGAGTGTGTATTTCAGCTGCAAAGTGCTACTTAGTCTTGGACCTCCACCTCAGAGAAGGAAAGGTCAGTATTTATGTCCTTAGCACCTAGTGAATAACTGTTTGATGCTCTTTCTTATATTTTCCTCTTTGGAAAGTGAGAGAGTTTTCTTCAAAACACATTGTAACTGAGATTGAGCTGTTTTAAGTCTTGCAAAGATCATTGTCTGTAATTCTATAACTTTTAAAATTAGGAATGGGTTGAAACTTTCATTTCAACCTACTAAAGCCCTCTGCTCTGTGTTTTAAAATCCATGCAGATTTGCACCCCTAGTTACATATTTTTATGTAAGCAAAAGAAATAGGAGAATGCAGGGGTAAATTCTGAAAAAGGCACTGCGGGAATTTTTAGTTTTTCTTTTTCTGTGCTCTTTCCACGTTGAAGCTGTTTAAGCTGCTTTTACTTTTCTGCTTTCCCTGCAAACGCTGTTTATTCATTCTAAGAAAACATCAGTTGGGTAAACAGAAGTATTTATATGTGTAGCACTGCAACTCCTACTAAAATGCAAATTGTGCTGCAGGGAAGATAGTTTGTGCTTTTCTTTCCTCTTCGCTTTTCTTTTTTGACAGTCGGTTAATAAAGACTCAACAATAAGCAGCTGCCTGTGATGTCATTTGGGACTTTGTCCACAGAGCTTGTATTTACAAGTACTGAGCAACTACATAGCAGCAGCAAGCCCAACTATCAGCAAACTTCATGTCTGCTCTTACTGGAGGACTTCAGTAGTGCTGCGGATGGTGTAGAAAGCTAACTCTGTTCTTCTAACCACAGACTTTTAAAGCTTGGTAAATAAACACTGGATAAACTCAAGAGAATTTCTGGACTGCAAAGACTTCTTACGGTTCTGAGTTCTCCAGGGCTGGCGTGTTTTGACTGAACTGCTGCAAGTAAGACTTTTGCTGTTTTCGTGTTTTTATAATCTCTGTAAAGCTTATTTTTTCTAGGAGTGTGTCAGCAGTGCTATTTGTAGTTTTACTTTAATTAAGAGAGCGGCAAGTATGCAGTTGTTAGGAGTAATTACAGCCATGCATCTGAGTGTGGTTCAGCAACAGAGTAAAGAACAAATGAAAACTCAATTCTGGCTTTTGTTTGCATGAGATTACACTGAAGTGTCTCTCTCTTAATTTCAGTGATGAAACTCTAAGATTCTTAAAATCTCATGAGTACTGTCATTAACTGAACAAAACCTGGTCTGTCTTAAGATTGTTCATTTATTGTTTTGTGGAATTTATTTGAATATTCAAAATTAATTTGAATTTTTAATGTAACTTCCTTGTATTTTTTAGTACAGTTTTCTTTAAAAGTTGTTTTGCTCCTTATGCAGGGATTGATTTAAACAAAAATTTGATTCTTTTTACTTTTAGCCCCAGTTCAAGTTCTGGAGCTATATAAGTTTAAAAGAAAAAATCATATAGTGCTTTGAAATCTGACACCTTTTGGATAAAAGGAGTTGTCAGTTTGTGAGAAACAGTAATTCTTGTTTTATTTTGAGTGCTTATGTTAGAAATCTAACAAATCCTGAAACATCAGAGCAGAAACACTAGTACACTGGCAACTGCTGTGAAAAAGCTGTTTCTATCCTGCCTGCTGTTTGTGGGACAGAACTATATTTCTGACCACCGATTAACTCATTTTCAGGACAACTAGCTGCGATCGTCATGGAATTATTCTCATTTTACAGAGGGGGAAACTGGCCTATAGACGTGATTTATTAAAACTTAGTGTACCCACTTCAAAAGCTGGTAACAAGCCCCAGGTCTCCTGCTTCTCATTTCAATCCTTCACCAGAAGCCCGTTCTAAATTACTGCAATTTCAGTTGTAGTGGCTTTTCCAGGGAGTAACCTGATCACAGTACTGTGTATGAGGAACTCTTTTATTACCATTTACCTCTATTTAATGATCTGTCTTTGTGGAGACAAAGTGCGTTTCTGAAGTATGAAATCGGAAAACTATGATTGGCAAGTATATGAGGGTAAGTCAGTGCAGATCAATCAATCAAATAGGAATTGGAGGAGGACTCCTGAATTACTAGCACTATCAATTTCGTTTTGTTTTTCTTGCTACTGACTTTGTTTACAAGGCACCTCAGTCCCACACAGCAACAGATTTTGGGGCTTCCTATTAAGGTCTGGGTGGCTGCAACTGCAGATGCCCCTCTCAAGTGACCCTGTTTCTACAGCAGATCAAAACCTGCCTGTCTCCTCTTTTGATGTTATAATGTGGCTTGGCATGTCAAGATATTGTGCAACTTAAGAGCCATTGTTCTGTCTTTGGAATTGAAGCATATTCTCCTGGGGGAGGCAGGGGGGAAGCCCTAAGTTTAGCTCCACATTGATGCCACACAAATGGCAATGTCTTTTGGGGTTTTAAATAGGTTTTTATATAAGAGCATAGAGTTTTGTTCTTTAGGTGTTCATCCTTCTTTTTCAGAAATAGTATCAACAAAAAGTTTATTTGTTGTTTAAAAGACCTTCTTGTAGCTTGGAAGCTTCCCTTGAATGCAAGAGTGCAGAACAGAGAATTGTGGTAGAGCCTGTGCCTGGGGAGAAGGAATGGGTTTAAGTTTAGATGGTTCGATCCCTACCACGCTGGCTCCTGTGGGCCAGTCTTTCCTTCACTCTTGTCACCTTGTGGCCAATAATGATGATCTACTGCTGTGAACTGACAAGGGTATTTATGCTTACAAAGTAGTCAGGTATCATGTTGGTATTTGCCTACAAAGTCTTCAAAAGAATTAGGAAAAAGCGAGATTAAAAAAATGCTCAGGTCCCATTTGTCTTTCTCACGTAAATTAATTTTAAGTTCAAGTCCTCATGTTACAAATGTGAGTTTTACTCCTTTCTAAGAAAACTTCATGGACTTCTCTGCTGTGCATGAGTTGTGTATAAGAGTTTAGAAGCTTAGATTTAAACAAGTAGAAATCCTGCCCCAGTAAATGTAAAGTGGCAGGATACAGTTCCACTTTCACTTCAGTCAAGAGCAAATCTTCAGCTAATTACCGTAAGAGAAGGAGCAGACTCTTCAAAACCTCATGAATCCAGGGTCATTGGATTATCATTTTCCTCTCTTACATTTCCCTTCCCACATTTACATTTTCTTTCTTACGTTCCAATGTAACAAGTTAGGATACAGAGCAAGCTCACCCTTCAGCAGGGGGATCCCCTGGTTGAATTTTCCCTGGGTCTGAGAAATCTGCCCAAGGATACCACAGATAATCTGATAACACTCTGGGATGGCATTAAAGGGGACAATTGCCAACAGAATGTCAATTCTTTGGGCTTTCTCGCCATCTGAAAAGAAACAGAATAAGTGCAGACTCCAGCCTGTCATCATCTGACAAGCGGGACCGAGGTTGGGATAAAAGCCACAGAACAAAGGTGCCAAAGGGAAGCACAGTTGGCTGAGGAGCTTAGCACAGCACAGCCAGGGCCAAATGCGGTGCGATGCTCCGCAGCTCCTGTGCGGTGCTGCACGTGTTCAGCTCCTGGCAGGATTGGAGTTACACTTAAGGAAAATCCATGCCAAAGCTGCCAGAACACCTTAGGAAGTTATAGCATGTAATATGCAGTTTTATTACTAAAACAGGATAAATGTACAATGTAAATAGAACATGAACCATTAACACTTGTAATACTTTGTTCTGTACTGTCTAATGATACCGCTCATGGAGCGTGCAGAAACCTGAATTACATCAGGTATTCCCTGATGGGTACATAAATTAGTCATGATGTTTGGGGGATGAAAAGTTAGATAGCTATTATGTGAAAAATACTTGGAACCTTTTATAATTCCATTGACTGGCATTCAGGTGAATCACATAAAGGTGGTTTGTACAGCAGCGGTGCCTTCTGGAAACGGGCAGTAACATTGTCTATGGGCGATGAATGTTGCAGACCCTGAAAAGCAGGTTGGATTATAAAGCAGTGGATAAAAATAATGTTGCTGAAAAATGGTCTATTAGTATTGACACAGAGCAAGAACAAATGCTACTGTTGAACAGCATGTTTGATAAGCTTTACACAGGACGACATTATTTGTTTTCCAGAGCCAAACTAGCTTTGGATAGTGTCCGCACACAATATGTCTGTGCAGAATCAAATGCACGTCACAAATTACTTTCTTTGACAGCGCTAATTGATTATTATAATTTGTCATTATCTAAATTGTTAAATTCAACAGTTTACCATACCCTTTTGTTTCTTTGTTGCTCAGACATAATACAAATAGGAAGAGTTAATTACTGCATGCAAAAACAGAGGCGAATTTCATTGTCTGCTTCACTTTGATTGAAGCTGTGTTGAATCACCACTGTGGATTTTCAGTAATGGTGGAGAGGAGAAGGAAGCAGGAATTCTTTTGCAGTGAAGTTGCTTTTTGAGGTAGTTAGTGTTTGTATTTTGAATAGTATTCTTTTTGCAGTTGGACTATACTGTGCTTGCTTCCCCTGTACTAAGTATTAGCTAATAGTGCAAATTGAAATCACATGAGTACATTGATCCTGTTGGGAATCGGTGGGATTCCTTGAGGAATCAACTAGCACAACTTGACATGAGTAAAAAGGTTGCATTTGCTTCTAGAATGACTTGCTCCACTAGGTAGGAGCACTCGGCTTTTTTCTTCAGCGCTCTGGTGATGGCCAGAGCTGCATCTGCTGGGTAAAAGCAAGTAGTCCTCTTGATGCAGGAGCTCCAGAGAGATTAAGCGATGGCTTAATTGATGCAAATTCCTAAAGCTCTGATCTATGCTGCTACCTTCTAAGAATTGGTGTAACTTTGCTGTAAAATGCAGGATCTTTTCAGCTGCTCTGAAATGATCAGACAAAACAGTTCATAGTGTTAAGATTTTTGGGGGGTTATTTTGCCAGTAGAGGGCCGTGTTAAACTGGATAAAATAACTCCCTCTTGGTCTCACATTTTCAGCAAGTAACAGCTTAAAGCATATGGTTGTTTTCAAGGGCAAAATGAGTAAATAATTGGATTTTTTAGAAGCTACTGAATGATGAATTATTTAAAATCAGAATCACATCACTTTCACAGTACAACACAGTTCTGTGTCAGTCTAATTAGACTGAATTCTGGTCTTTAAAATACATCATAGCTACCTGTTTATTCTAAACTGTTCAAGGTTGATAGATACAGCCCTAATTCATTAGGCTGATGTGATATACAGCAGCAGCATGTGCTTTTGCTCTAATGACACAAATGAGAAAAGAATTGTTTTTCAGAGGTACAATCACATTTGTTTTTGATGTGGCCTCTAAACTAGCAGTCATTATTCAGGCTCTAGTGCTGCAGGAGTTGACCTTTGGCAAAATATTTTGTTATCCTCTATCTTTTATACAGGCCTTTTGTGAACTCTGCACAGCTCTCATTTTGCTGATTGCATTTAAAGTCATTTGTTGCACAGTGTTTGCCCTTCTAGCAGATGTTAAAGGATTCCCTGCCTCCCCCTTAAAGGCTACTCCTCCGCAGCATCTAATTATAACCTACACAAAAGATTAACAGATGTTATAATTGTCTTTACTCATTGATTAAATAGTTTCTGCATGATTTGCTCTCTCTTCCCCTCATTGCTGATTTGTGAGGTTTTTCTGGATGAGTCTTATGCATCTGCAATTTGTTAACAGTGGCTGTCTTCAGTTTTTAACTTTTTGGGTTTGCGGTTCAGTTTGAGCAGGTTATAGATGTTCTTCTGGACAATGTGACAGAAACATGTTAAAAATGGGTGCATGAATACTTGCTCTGGTTTCACACATTCCTGTTTTTCCTCTTCCTTTTAACTATTCCATCTGAAATGTATTTAAAAAGCAGACTAAATTTAATGCATATAAATTGGAGACTGGAGGGGTAAATGCTGAGATGCGCTTAGCAGTAGTTTTGTCCCTGTATTTCAGTTGCTACTTGCAGAAGTAGTTAGTGGCTGAGGAAGACAGTGTAGGAAGAAAATTCTTAGTAGGAGAAAATTTCTAGTAGGGCTTTCTTAGTAGGACCTAGTAGGTCCCTAGTAGAACCATTAGAAAACTTCAGGTTTGCTTGGGTTTTTTTGTGTGGATCTTTTCTCTTCTCACCTTCTCACACAATTAAGTTTACTGGATTCTTGAGCTAAACAATCTTTTCTCTGTTGTGTTCCCACATTGAGATAAGGGCTTTTTTCTCAGGTGGATCCATAGTCCTTCTCCTGCAGCACAACAGTGCCAAGCTTAGCAACTGTTGTTTTACGTACTTATAAATCTTTTGGCATCTTGAACTAGGTCAGACCAAATAATGTTTTTTTTCAGAGAGGTGAAACATCTTGCACACGTATCTTCACTACTGGGGATTTACTTGTACTTAAATGGCCTTCCCTGTTGTTTGGATTCCATATAATGTTTTCCTTGCATCGTTCCTTGACAGAGATGTGAGGCATTGGTGAGTCCACAAAGACTTCCATGACAGTCTCAGAATTACCCAGAAATACCTTCTCCTATCAAAACCTTTTTTGTGTTTTTGGCTACCAAAAATACTTGAGTTCTGTGTGGATGTCTGGGAATACTGGCTCAGTTAATGCAGGTTCATGGATATGTGGGACATCCCATGTGCTTCTGCTTGATACTGTGTGGAAGTATATTCTCTTTACAGCGAACACCAGACCTAGCATTGGCTGTGAGATTTTGCAATATAACCTACAGGGCTCTAGGTTTTTATCAGTTTTTAAAGTTGATCTTATACTTGTAATTCATAAGTTTTATTAGCCTGAATACTAATCTTTGCAGTGCACAAAAGCATTTGTCCGGGGATTCAAAACTGCTCTAGAAACAGAGGTACTTTGTTTGTGGGATTAACAAAGAACACTGTATCCTCCTTGTTTTTAAATGACATCTCAGTGCTCCTGAATACTCTCCATTTATGAGCTGGGGGGAGCAGATTATAGATACGTAATGAGAAAATTCCAGGGTGCCAACTGTGCTTGCAAAGTGTTATTTTAGTTATATAGACACCTGTCTGCTACCAACTTGTAATATTTCAGAGGGGTTACTGAACAGCCAGCTGATGGAGATGACTTTTATTCAATACCAGTCTGGTCTGCGTTGGAAATGCTGATCCAGAGGTGAAAGGCTAAAATCCCAATTACCAATAATCAGATCAATCCAATCCCCATATTATGCTGGTGGTAAAAGGCCTAGGTGCTCCTTGCAGTTAGACATGAGAAACATTTAGAAATTACTAAAAGTTCAGCTGAATCATTAAGGATTTTTAACATCAGCTAGTAGCAGCTACTGAAAGAAAGTATTAAAGTGAAACCTGGTCTAACATTTTAATAAACAGCTCTCTGTTATGTCACTGGCTGTTAGCCCTAACATTTGAGACTAGGACCTTCATCTTTATTTTAAGGTTGCACAAGTAAATGAAAGACAGCACCAAATGAACTGAAGAGACAACAGCAGCACAATCTAACTAATAACTTCCTTCCCTTAAGCTGCAATTCAGTCATGGTGTTATTGATTGGGAATACATCACGATGTTCATAGGAAACCATTTCTGTCATTTATATTTACTAATCTTTAATCAAGTGAATTGCTTTTCTTCTCGATTACCACAAAAATCTCCTGTCGCAAGAAAAAGCTTTAAGCAGACATGGATAAGAATTTATCGACTAGATGATAGTTTTCAGCACAGCCCTGAGAAAGGAATGGTTCATAAGGTACGCAGCCATGGGCAGTACGACAACGCAGAGGCAGGCGTATACCACAAACCCCAGGCAATATTTTCCTTGCTCTTGGCAGGGAGGTAATCTTTCTGTCTCCCTAGTAAAGCACTAAAGTCTCACTTTCACCCACTGGCTATTGTCTGTTGTGGAAGCAAGTTATTCTTTACTTGTTTTACTCATTCCTCTCTACCTGAACTCCAGGTTTGGATCCTGTGCGGGGGATTCTGAGCTTGGTGAATAGTTCAAGAGTAGCAGCAGTAGAAGGCTAGATCCCCTTAGCAACTATCATACTCGGCTCTGATGGGGTTGCTCACCCAGGTGTGAGGCAAAGCAGCGGTTAAGATTTAACTCAAAGGGTCCTCACTCAAGAAGACAGGAAGGATACAACACCTTCTTGTGGGTTTAGGACACACCCTTGGGCAAGAAGTCCCATGAAGACTCAACCTGGCTGTCTCCTTTCTTTCCTGTTTCCCTTCCTGCAATCCCATTCAGAGGTTCTCTTCTCTCTGGTAGCTCCAGGTAACATCATCATCCCTGTGAGCCAGCAGGGAAAACCAAAGGTAAACAGCAGTAAAGGCTGAAGCACCCTGCTTAAGACACCCAACTAGTACAGGAGAAAAAAAGGGGGGGGGGGCCTTTT